>JTDE01000804.1:162562-184610 GCA_014338405.1 Paragonimus skrjabini miyazakii
TCGGAAGCGCGATTATTCGAACACTCGGAGGAATATCTTGACACGGTCGTGGAATACGGTCAAAATCCACAATGGATAGATTGCGGCCATCGCCCAACGAAATCAGACCAATGGACGAAAAATGACAGGCGGAAAATCCCTCGATAGAAGCGAAAACCGGGGGCTGATGTGGACTGGAATTGTGACTCATAAACCCGAACGCGCGCGTAGCATCGTGACTAACGAGTTAGACAATAAAGATTCTGGTTTACTGGATGCCTTTTCGCTACAATAAGGACCGTGCACTGGACCACCTAGGTTGTTAAGCAGGGCCATTTCCAGAGCAGACAATGGGCTATATTTGCATACTGAATTTTAAAAAAGAAATCGATTAAGTGTGAATATGACCAATGTTACGAGGCTTACTGTTGAACGGTTCCAGAAGTTTTAATGGGATGTGTCGTTCTATACACAGGATAATACCACTGGCAACACTGCACTTAAGCTTCGTCCCTCAAATTGATCTTAATGTTCAAAGACCAAACTTGAACCCCGCCAGACGCATACGGCTACTTGTGATTTTACTATAAAGGTTACATTTTGCTTTTAAAGGACAATCAGAACAGAAACCGTAAACTGTCAAGGATCCTGATAGAGAATTCCATTTCTGAGCACAGACGAATGCACAGATGACAGGGAAACAACAAAACTGAAACAGATGGAAAGTAAACTGCTTACCTATGTATGCAGGTTATTATAACCGCTATGAATAAGGAAGTTCCAATCAATTGTGAGTAATGTTGTGTTTATACTATACAAAATTTCATACCGATTGTCTTCATCTCACAATTGTCGGGTTTTAATATGGAAGAGGAGAAAATAGGATTGCGTTTGATTTAAACTATTTCATATGGTACTATACTGCGACAACTTTGACAAAGAGCACGTCTGGCAAGCATTCCATTTTCCATCGATTCTTTTTAAATCAATGGTGTATTTTGAGGCAATGCACAATATATACTAGCAGGTTACCATAATGTGGCAGCATGAGTGGATATTAACATGTACATTTGGACCAGACCGGTCTGGTTCAAAGTTTCGTGCGGGTTTTGAGTTATCTGTGGTCACGATAGTTGGACGAACTATAAGAGTGTTTTATGGCAGCACATACTACTATATTATACTCTAATCGTGACTACTTAGCTGATTACCGATGTGGAGTGAATACAATTCGGTAGATAACTTGAGAAGCCTTAGCGATATTTGTATGATAGCTGGTATCAGCCGAAACTGAGACATTACAGCTTTTGATCCAGTTCCAACAGATAGCATCAATCCAGCTTGTGTTATGTTCTAACATCTAATTGTACGACGAAATTGCACTGCTGTACTACAGTAACGTGAAATACAACATTTGCTGACACTCTAATTCTACTTAACTGAATGACCTTGACGAGGTGAAGCAGCAGCCTGTATCCTGCCTAATCTTAACTATGTTGATTACTGTGTTCAATTCTGACGCAACATTTTAGCAATTATCATATATATTGTACGTTTTATTTGATAACACCTTTGATGAAATACGTGTGATTATTTGGGATTGGGGAGAATTAACAAAAATAACCGGTAGTTCATGGTTACTTCGATTTCAAGGAGAATATTTCCATAGTGAAACGTTTAAAGGAGAATGTGATATATTTTGGTATTACCATATCGCAAATGATTGATTGGATTGAATGGATTTTGATGAGTAGTATCGAGAGAAGGTTCTCTAAGTCAACCGAAGATATTGGTAGTTAAGCAAAACGCCCGTTCTGCTTCGCGTCCTGACTGACCAAACCATACATGTCAAACTCAACTCAGCAGCGGATGCAGACACGTTAATATGCTCCCTCGTCCATCTATTAAGTTATGAGTCCAAAACTTGTTCACAGTGGCGACACCTGCTTGAAAATTTGACTACTCCGAGTGTTCAGACCGTATGAGGCGAAGTGTTAGCCAAGTCAACGGTGATTAGGTCTTCTTACTGTGAAAACTGAATATGTGGTTGCATATGGCCGCGTTAATTGACAGAAGCTAAAGAGCTGAACACCTTGCAAGACACCTCTCAAACTGGCGTACTTCGTCCACCTAGATGCAACAGCAAACGGCCAGGGTGAGTTAATTTGGTGATCGAAGACGACAAGATGAGCGAGTAATGTTGACAGTAAAGTGGTTAACTCGTATGAAGATTGGATGTTAGCTGAACATCTAGTACAGTAGCAGGTACACCATGGCCACCGACTCAGTTGAAAATATCAGTAAAAAGCTTTAGTTGAACAAGATGTGCCCAATTACAAAATGGAAGTGGTTGATCACTTGCACAGATTAATGAAATCTCATAGTAGATGCCGAGATCAGCATTAGAATAGGAGGAATATAGCCTACCTCAGAGCTATTATTCTATCACTTCAACACTGTTCAACAGTCGTGACTATGAAAACGATTCTAACGTGTTTGTGACAAAGCTATAAACGATTATCCCCGATCTGGCTTGTTTAACTCCTATCATGGAATTCGTGTATTCCACCACACTTCTTCGAAATATGAGTTCAATATTAATGTACGATTTGATGTTATACCTACTATCAGGATACAGTTTGTTGAACTGGATAGCTTAAAAAGCATTTTATCAATTTAACTCAATGTTTTGCACAAAAGTGCATTGCAGAAATCTCAGAAGGAAAACCCATCATTTTTTAGTTAGAATGGAAAACAGCCTTTCACATCGGCAGAGGATAAGCATCCAAAACTTGCCGTATTCATGTGTGTCATTGTAGTTGGGTATTCTCATCTCAACGTTATATTTGTAAAATATAACTTTCATTGTCATCATGTGATATTCGTTCATGTTCCCTTACACCTCAGTACTGCACTTCACTGTGGCGTTGCAGAAAGATTCACAAAGCAAACGGGATTCAAAATCAGTCACAGACGTGGTCACTATGGACTACGATTGTATTAGCTTGCGTGAACCACTACAGATACACATCATATCGAGGGTAAAATGGAACTCAAATGTCATGTTCATAGTTCCAGTGAAATTTTAAGGATGGTGGATTCACAAACCTGTGCCGTTCTCCAAAACTGAGGAAGAAAGTGGGTAAACTAGTGTCAACGATGGAGGAAACGAACCACACTACAGACCGTTCGAGTTAGCACAAATATTATTGCCATAAAGGCATTGAGATGTACCAGTACTTCATGAGTATAAAGCGATGGGCAACTTTAGACCCCGTATAGTATGGAATTGTTATATCCTCGGATCCATTGACAGCTTGAGCATCCTGAGGCAGAGGTTCTGGGGCGTGTTTGCACGGATGCCTGTCTGTCATATTTTCTTTTCCGTCTTAGTCTAGTTCACCTACCAGGCTGATGACCACCTACAAGTGATGACTAACTGTTACCTAATCATTATTGCTTTGTTCTCCACACTGTCATGTAGATCTAGTATTGTTTGAAAGTTATTTTCTGGATCCACTAAACATTCTATGTTTCTAATAGTGTCCTAATATTGTAGACATAACAAACATATTCAGCACAGAGCGTATAATTCACGTATTCGGGAGATACAGCAATATACTGATATATTTTGTGAAGACTCTTCCATGATGTAACACCCCAGTCTGAAAACTCTATAGAACCATGTGGGGAGAAATTCTGAAGAATTGACGTTGGCCTAATGCAGTAGTCTTGTTTGGCTAAACTGAGCATGCTTAAGTACTGACCGTGGAACGGAGTACTAAAAGGCAAAAACCGACAGTGAGTAAAACCCTCTCATACATCTGGCGAGCATCAAACTGACCTGCGCCTGATGCCAGAATATAGCTAACCTCGGGCGTCAGCGTTATAAAACTTGGCTGTGTTCATTGCATAGATGGTCCTGACGGTTTTGTTTAGACTTGTACGAGTGCCATTTTTTGCTGACTCATGTTGGTTCAACCCATAACAAAACATTACCTAACAGTGATGGTTGGATTATGTGTCGCAGTGTACATTATGGCTGAGTGAAAAAATACGTCCTTCAATGTTGGTTACTAAGTGGATGTGAGTGGAGTTGAAGAGTTTGTCATACACCTCAGATGGCAGGGTTAATAGGAGGCGGTTAATGCAGAACAACGCAGAACTCGAATGTGAATAATCATGCGTTTGGTCGTTAGCAACATCTGGATGGTGTGAAACTGACAAGTTTTGCTTTTTGTCTTTTAATCCAAAAGGCATATGTATCACGGTTTATAGTCCTTTACTGTTAAATGACATGTGCATAGCCGTTCAAACAATCTGAAAGTGAGACACCTTGAGAATACGCATCTTCTTGGATATTCTACAGTACTTGACAATACCCAGAACAGAGTAGCACTTATAAGCCGACATCTAATTTGATGGTAGTTTGCGAAGTTGTGTTGTCTAACGCATTGTCACATACACTGACGAGACCGTACAAAACATAATGCCCCCATGAAAAGACCCCCACTGAAAAACACTTCTGCGCACACAAGAAAGTAATACTTTTTGAGGAAACACTAAAACGTAAACTCATTGAAATAATTTCAAGAGGGGTGTTTGTATATTGTATCTTATTTGTAACGTTTTCACCATCCCAGTGGCACAACACGATCTATTTTTTGCTGCACAGGTTAAGGGCTTTGAAATCCTAATATTGTCGTGGCTTAAATCGACAATCCGCAACCTATGGAAAATCCGTTACTACAGTATTCTACTGAGGCATGCAAGCCTGTGGTTATTCATTAAAACAACTGGTTTTGTACACTTTTCATGTCCCTCATATTCTTGTTCAGAAAAAAAGAGATAAGCTACGCCAGTAACGACCTAATTGAGGAGAATGAGGAGGAGGCATTTATCCGGTCAACGATATGTTTGACAATTTGGTTCCATTTTGCTGCGTTTTCTATTACCAGTAATCTTTACACTGTGACACCACAGATGAACAATGATATCAACTTGAGTTGATCGCGGTCCTACTTGAAAGCAATTAAATAATAAACTAACCGGTTCAATTTTCATATACTTATAATGACATTTTGAATGAGGGTCATTAAGTTCAGTTTCCTTGTTGTTAGTTTTTTCCATCAGAACGGATAATATCGATGAATGTCTGAACTTGTCAACTTTTCCTTGTAAACATTGGGTACAGTATTCATAGAAATAGGTTGCACCTAATGGTGACACAGCACAAGGTAGGCAGAAAAATGAGTGTCGTTTGACATTTGAGTAAGTAGATTTACAAGGCTACTGATGTGTAATTCAATGTTTTTAAGGCCTCCAGTTAATTGGCATTTTTGTGCATACTATAGTGAATAATTGGAAGTAGGTTACTCACGGTTATTAGTTCGAACGAGAGTAACTGATTGATGGAACCTAAATGTGTCTAATTCTCCGTTATGTTTTCCTTTCGATCACATACTAGTATTTACTCCATTATTTAACGTTCGAACTTACTTTGTTCTAGGGTTCAACCAGAAGCAATACTGCTGGCTGGTGTTTCTTCTCAGAAGCAGCTGGCTAAGTGAAAATGCATCGAAATGTTTCGTATGTTAAGCAATTTATGTCAACTGAGTCTCTGTCTATTTTTCAATAATATCTTTTCATTTTTTGTTCAAAGATCGGTCAACCAACTGAAGAGATTCACAAACAAATGGACCTTATGAGAAATTGATATTTGTGACAAATATAACGATAGATCGTCTAAATGATAACATGGAATGCTTCGTATGCCGTTCATTGTCTCTCACCTTGACCCTTAGCTGTGAAATCATGAGTGCCCATACAGAGCGACACGGGAGTTAAACAAGGACAGGGCACTAAAACATGAAGCAACTGCCGACAAGTTTCAGTTCTCCAAATCGGACACACATCCTTGACTGTAAATCTAGGAATATACAACACTTAAGTTTCGAGGCATTGCCAAGTTTGGCAAAGAACCTTACCTACTGGACTCCGTGTGAAGACATTTTTAATGCTGAGAGATATTCACTTGTTTTCATTTGCCAGTTTTATCCACATTGGACAAAAGTGAATTTACATCTGTGCTAGATACTGGGTTGGGTACAGAGATTCGTACTTGATACAGCCATGAATGAAGTGCTTTTTCCTGTGATGTTGCATATCAGTGATTCCTTTCCGATAACGTTGTGACATATTTGAGATAATGCTACGGATGAGTGACATACAATTGCGATCGAAGACGTAGATAGCGACTTGGCAGAAGCTATGACCAGGTCCAACCGTGTTCATTCGCTGTTCAGCATCACACCAAGTTGACATGAAGATGAAGTCTAATTTCTGGATGACACTTAGGGTGGAGGGATTGATGAATGTATTGAGTGTTCTGTTCATTATCACATCAAGTTATCGACAAACTGGAGCCTTTTTATAGATTTATCCACGTTTGCTGAAACATGGACGGAGTTATGAACGCCTGATCCGTTGGTAATTTGGCTGGGACCTTGAAAGCTGCCATCGGAACTATCCATACGAATGGTCATCCGAATAACATTGTATTATGACACTCATGGCTTTTTCAGCTTAAACAATATCATCTAGGTGCTGAAAAATCTCATGTTAATGGTGTGGTTGCCAGTCAAATTTGGTATTATAATTGCATCGAAAAGTTTGTGTTTGATTTCTTCTGTTTGCAGTCAAGCGACGCACGTCGTTAGTTGAGACCTTTCTCACAAATCCTAATACGAGGGACAGGGCGCTAGCTGACAACTTTGGTGTCGTTACTTGCTCATTTGCTTGTGTCTTTTGGCAGTAGTATAGTAAGAATCGGACAGATTAATAGTTTGCACCTTTTAAGATGAGACTGTGGCTTACGTAAGACCTTCAGTTGACGGGAATCATTCCAAGACTGGAACTCACTGTCAACAACCGGTAAACATTGTTAAGACTATTCGCTCTGTACAAACAACCACGGATGAATCCATGATGACATGTTTTGTTTAGAACAGTAAGCTGTTAGGAGGCTGTTTTTGCGAATGCACATGGACACGGAGACGGACACGCACCACAGTTCCGTTATGCCGGTGTTCGGTGCTTTTCACTTGCTAGGCTCCAAATGGATTGGGAATAGTTGACGAAGGGAGGTGGAGGGTTTGTACAAAATAGTCTAACACGCACATGAGTCATAAGGTCTTAAAGAACAGCTTCGAACATTGTTAACGTTTTCAGTATGGAGACTATGGAATAGACACCGAGAATCTTATTGATGATTCGGAATACCTCTTTGACCTTTACCTGAACACCGACGTCGGTTATGTGAAAACCGATCACGCTGGAAATTGACCATTTTGGAACACTTCAGATGTTTACTAATCCTGTTATACGGTTTTTTGTAAGACCCAGCCTAATAACAACGAATTAGCGATTAAACATCAAATGAAGTGAACCAATTGAGATTGGAACTACGGTAAGGCGTCGATAGTGCTTCATTCAGTGTTATATTTGGGAACCCGCGTAACCTGTTCTGAATTTCTTAAACATTCGAGCCTGAGTGAAGTAATTTTCAAGGTCTAAGGAAAATCACCGTAAACAGAAAGGACTTCTTACAGAGTTTGTGGAAGTATGTTACAAGGTTTCTTTCAGTGTGAGCAGTTCGGGAGATACAGCAATATACTGATATATTTTGTGAAGACTCTTCCATGATGTAACACCCCAGTCTGAAAACTCTATAGAACCATGTGGGGAGAAATTCTGAAGAATTGACGTTGACCTAATGCAGTAGTCTTGTTTGGCTAAACTGAGCATGCTTAAGTACTGACCGTGGAACGGAGTACTAAAAGGCAAAAACCGACAGTGAGTAAAACCCTCTCATACATCTGGCGAGCATCAAACTGACCTGCGCCTGATGCCAGAATATAGCTGACCTCGGAAGTCAGCGTTATAAAAATGGGAAATATGTGACAAGGTTTCTTTCGGTGTGAACAGTTCGTATTTATTGATCTGTCTGGTGCATCGAGTTGGAGAACGTCCAATGTACGGCCGCATGATCGCCAAGGAATAGCGTATTGGGGGATTTGTTCGTAGTTCGTTTCTTTATATTTTGAAATATTTGTAACACACGTCTTGCGACAAAGAATTTTACAGGTCAAGCATCTTTTATGCTTACAACAATTTGTACCTTGACGATCGCAATGATGAAGATACCCTTTCAAAAATGGAGACGTTCAGACGTTCATGGATGACTCTGAAGAGGTGGCAGAGATGGTCGAAGTCAAGGCCTACCGTGCACAGCTGGTTGACTTGTGGACGCTGGTGAAAGGTAGGGTTAAGCCGGTGTTAGACGCAGTGCGTACATGCCCTGTGTAGATGGGGTAGGCCGCTGCAAAGAAGGCGCTGGTGGCTACGTCTCACAGTTCGGCCTACCGCCAAAAGGCTATGGAGCTGTTCAAAGCTGCCAGACGCGATCGAAAGGCGGATCCTTCCATGTTCATCACTACTCTTCAGCGATTACTGAACAGTGCACTACAAGGATTGGTTGCGAGTCATGACGGAGAATTTCACTGGAAATCGCTTGATGGTAGTACACGACCAAATCCGGATTGCCAACATCATGTGACGGATGGATCTTGAGGAGAATGCGAAAATGACGCACGAGTTTGAAGTTATTTCCATGATCCCTTTGGGTACGAACAAAATGCACTCAAGAAAGCGCTAGAAGAAATGAAATCGGTAATGGAGAAGCTAGAGGAGGATATAGCTGCGCCGAAAACGACACCACGGAGGGGTGACAAACAAAAAAGCTGTTTCAACTGCAGTGAAGAAAGAAATTGGAAGAAGGACTACTGACTCTGGCGGCTTAGGAGGTGTGAAACTAAAGTGTTCAATGACTGTTCTATTTTTGGGTGGGTCAGCTAGTATTTAGAGATATTGAGAGTGGGTTGTACATGCAAAGGTTAAAACTGACGAGAAGATTAAACAGTGGTTAATCGATACGAGATCGGCTGGTAGAAGGGAGCAAAGTGCAGAACCGATGTCTAGGATAATCAAGATAGCTGGAGAGGATGGCGTTTCAGTTGAAGGCACGAAAGAATATCGATTGCTTACTGACAACTTTTCTGTGAAGCAAACTTTTAATGTGTTTCCTGAACCTAGGCATACGATCTCTGGAGGACACTATCTCGATGCAACAGGTACCGTGCATGATCTGGAGCTCAATAAGAAGTCGATCAGTTACCTTTCCCTGACTTTCGCTGAACAGCAACAGAATAGCGTCAACTAAGTACACATAGCTAAACCTTCATTTGAACAGCCCTTTGCACTAGTCCACGGTTGAGTGCGTTACGTACCGCTGTTGGGTGAGGGTGCTATCGAAGAAGTCAACAGTCTGAACAACTAGTACACCCTCTGGGTGAAGAAGTCCAACGGAAAATATCGTTTTTGTGTGTACATTAGAAGGCTGAATGAGGTAACATGGGACACAGTTATGTCAGTACCATCCGTGGCCGTTATATTTCGTAAGTTGCAGATAGCGAACTTGTTCACGTTGTAAGAATTACGCTCAGGATAATGACAGGTGGTAATAAGAAAACCTGCGAATCGTGAGAAAACCATATTTACGGTGGGCGAAAAGCAGTACCCATTCAACCGCACGCCATTTAGCTTATCCGGACACCATTCAAATTTGAACGTTTGATGATCGAACTAGTAAGACGACTAGATATTTTCACAGTTTATGGAAATAGCATTATGGTATACAGTGGCAGAATCAAGCCGTGCCACCCACAAAGATTCCGTTTCTAAACGAGTTGAGGAATCTGGGCTCTCAGGCAATGCTGAAAAGTCAAAATTCGGACGACTATCGGTGGCGCCACTAAGATGTAAGATTAGGCGAAGTGAAATGAGGCCCTTGTGGGAGGAAATAATGACAGTTAGAGAAACCTTGGCTCCGAGTTTTAAACGCAAGCCGAGAGAGTATCTGGGTTTAGCGGACTGTCATATTGGATTTGTGAAAAGTTTTTATTTCGCAACCTTACCACTGTACGAAATCCTTAAGAAAGACAAGAAATTTGAATAGACCGCCTACGGTCAGAAAGCGTTCATATGATTGAGACAAGAAATAGGCGAGCAGTGCTTAGTGCTGGTGGCTGTTCCTAGTGACCGCTGCATTGAGGCAGTACTCGAGCAGAAGTAAGGATTAATCGAATATGCCGGCTGAGTCCTGACGCTGAGGGATTAGAGCTATCAAACCACTACGCAGGAGCGTTCAGCAATCGTTGGGCTGCTAGACAAGTGGAGGCTGTACGTGTCCGGTTAACAGTTCCACGTTAAGACGATCCCCAAATCTCTAGAATGGATCACCATAGCCGGGCCCCTCCCGGAGGCAGATTAGTTCGATGGGCACTTTTACTGAAAGATGATTTTACGGTCACTAGTATGCTTAGTTCTAGCAGTTGCGTTGCTGTGCTAATTACGATTCCGCAGCTTGGCCGCCCAGAGTAGAAGACTTGAACTGGCTTCAGGTATTTTACCATCGGTGCCTACGTTCGGATGCTTACGTCCGGTGGCACCAACGCATGAGTTACGGAGAGTGTGAGAGGCACGTACTTCGTAGCGGTTGCTATAGAAGTTCGTTTGTTATAACTTCAAGTGTTTACCGACTTAGACGGTCGGACCATGTACTAAGGATGCCAGCTAGTCGTCTGCCATACCAAACTCTTTTCAGTGATGTTGCGTTCAGCCGATTTAAGGTGCAAAGTAGATCTGATGACGTGGCGGGAGAAATACAGTCGTTCACCAAAGTGTTGGTCACTGTCGGTCGGGTTCATTTGCTGGAATGGGACACTCATGATTGACGGAGTCACTGGCTGGAGATCTTAGGTTAGATGGTAGGTAATTGGACTCAGTGGTTTGGCTATTGTTAATTAACCGGGTTTTCCACGAGGCAAGTGAACTCAATGATGTAAGAGTATGGAAAGCCTTACCATCACTTGCAGCCCGCTTGTATTCTTCACGTTGTAATATCTTGATGCTTAGTGTCTGCATACAGACGTAGCTATCTCGAGTAGTTAGGTCCTCTCCCCTTCTTGTTTACTGGCTATGGTTGATTTTTGTGACTGTGCAGCTGTTAAGCATCAGTTAGAGCCACTGATATGTTTTCTGTCCATGGTGAGGATATTGTCATCTTCTTTTCAGTGCAAATCCTAAGTTTTAATTCTTCTCACCGGAAGATCCACACTGACCGTTGATCGTTCGTGCATACGTATGCAGTGCTTTTAAGACCATTTACATGCTTAAACCTTTTGTTAGCCCCGGTTCAATTTCTTTAAATGTTACCGTATGAATGAGCGTACAACAGTGCGGACCTTTTAACCTATAGTCGGAATACCAGTTTACTTGAAGTCTTGCTGTTTTTTCTTGATTACGCTTACCGTTGATGATACAGTGTTCAGCACAGTGTTCGACACTTGCTGAATATTTGATGGTATTTATGACTGACCTTTTGCCTTTTCCAGTATATAAACTATTTTATGCTTAATTAGGAAGTAACTGTAACTCCACATACGAGCAAACGACACCAATTCAGTTGCGTGCAAGTGAGTGTGAGTTCTGTCATTCTGTTTTAACCTGGCGATAAGTGACTTTCTTGTTGTATGTTCGTAAGTGGGCGGTTTCAAACGTATTCAGATGGTGGATCTCATGTGAGAAGCTGACACTAAAGCTGTAGGTTTTGGTTTACAGAAACAGACACTTCCAAGTATGTATGTAATCTTGTTTGGACAATCAGTCTCGAAAATCATTTGGTAGGTTAAACACCACACAGTGGGTCGGATGGATAACTTGGTCAAACGTAGACTTTTCGAGCTTCACATGTGCCATCATAGCGCAGCTTGTCGAGCACTTGCTGCGTCTGGGTATGTTTTGGTCCCTGGTAAGAATCCAGCCGACGCCCATATTTCTCACAGCTGGGTCTATTCCAAATAAACAGTATCTTCCACCAAGTTTTACTCAGTTGTAGAATATAGGAGTATACTTTCTATAAGCAGTAAATTTAGTCTTTTTGCTTGATTCTGTTGCTAAGCAACAGTTTTTAATTTTCACTCTTTTCATTACCCTACGTTTCATAGGTTCAGAGTTGTTGAGCTTTGAAAGCTGGGGCCGAAAGGCATCATACTGGTCATTCTAGTCACCGAGCCAAAAGCAGGTGATTCACCTGAATCGGTCGTACATACATAAAAACGAAATAGTTTGATGATCGCTCTCTTCAGTTTACTGCTTGTTCTACCCGGTCAGTAATTTATTCGAGTACCGGCTTGCTATAGTAATCATATTGATGACGGATAGTAACAGGTAGTGCCTAGTGTATTTTGCAAACATGCCCAAGTTGCGCCTGAAACGTGCAGTACATTTACAGAGCTAATACGTCTAGGATAAACAGAAACCTAGACATCGGACATTACGTACGACTCATCACAGACGAGGATGATATATCAATTGTGCTATGTGGAGTGGACTATATCTCTTATTCAATTTTATCGAAGCATGTTTAGCAAGTCGTAGAACCGGTTATAAGTCGAAATATTTTGTGAATATCAATGAACAATTGATGTCAAGAACATTCATAGTCAGATAGGAAACGGTATTCAAGATGAAGCAACTAATTGTGAAGTGATATTCTGAAAAATCGCGAGAAGTTTTATCAACTATGATTACAATGTGCTACCCAATTGAAACTTCTTCAGTGATCTCAGATATGTTACCTGTCGCTCACTGATGACATAGCTTTGGAATAGGCTTCCACCCAAAAGGTACCATATCATATCATAAGTTTCTTCTAGTTGTTTTGGACAAGTTGAAAACAAACAGATCTACTACGTGCTTTCCGATCCAGTCAGTTGAGAAGATCAGGGAGCACACACTTTATCCAACGTGATTTGCTAAAGCATGTGTTTCAGTCGACTGCTCCCTCTGGTTAATAGTTTGTACTACCATATTAACCATATATTATTTGCTAATCAAAGGTCGCAAGGTTAGCGGATTAATTCTTCGTGAACTTGGTATATAAGCACCATGACAGTAATTATCCTTCATTCATGTTCATATTATTAATGTTCCGGCTTGATTCTTCCAGTTTACATCAACGATACTCTAAATCTGATATATTGCTGAACTTTGTAATGCTTCTTGATACTCATCCTCAAAAAAGCAACACACAGATCTGGACTTAGCAGATCGAGATAGTCTAAACAGGGCATCAAATCGGCTACGCAAATACATACAAATAGAAGTAGTGGTCAGACGGATAAAAACATTGATTTGTAAAGCAACAGATAGCCAGTTTGATCTGCTATTCAGACTATATTTGCCTAATAAGTTCAAACAAAGACGAAACCGGTCGTGGGGTGTCGATTTGAAGGTGTGCAGCAATAAGCGTTACAAACATTACTTCGAGCTTTTGCGGCTGTAGCCAGTACAAACCGGCAATTCGAAGTGGATTGTGTCCATCCGCAAAAGCGGGGTGTAAACAAGCTATACCTTAAGTATATTGCTGATCTTGTACACAACCTTACCCTACTGAAGTGCTTTGTTTCTCATGCATTATATCATCATCTTTCCAAGCGCGTTGATTTCAGCTGACTACTGCCTTCAAATCCACATACGCGCTTTGACCCAACCTCTTTGAAAAAAAGTACCACTTCCGAATGTAGTTTTTTCAGGGCCCTTCAGTTGTGTGTATTCTCTCCAAAACTAGGATTTGAAATCTAGTCACATTTCATGAGACCAGTACAAAATTTGCTCCATAGTAGGCGCAATCGATCAGAGGTGAGATACAGTAACTCTTGTGCTAATCACAGTTGGTAACCCCACGACTAGGACCTCTTTCCAAGTTGAAGTCGTAGAGATCAGCATGCTTCCTGAGCGGTATTTTGATAACTGTTGAGTAGATGGGGAATTTGGTTGATATAAGTTGGACATCGCTGAACTGATTCCCGGGTGCGCGCGATGACGCACCAGACTGTAACAACAGAACGTTAAAACAAAAATCATGCCTCAACCCTTACTGGAATTGTCCTTGAAACTGGTCATGGTGTTGTTCCGTTCAACTTACCCACCTTTTGTTGATCACCGCAACCAAAAGCTTCTCTCGTTTACCCCAACAATGCCAATTACCGACCGCTATTCGACCCTATGAGTGTTCAAACTGTTATCTCGAAAGTTTGTCTGCCACGGAACTCGTAACAATTTCTTATCTGCAAAATAAAGCACTAATCTTTTTTTACTTGTTGGTAATTGGACGTTAGATTTACGCATTCGCGCCTGGAAAGCGTAATGAAAATGTTAACATCTCTTTGACCGCCGAATCGTAACGGTCAAGTGGATGCCGATGAGCCTGAACTTGTTATCAGAAAGACGCACAGGAAGTAGGTCACACTGTTGACCCAGATAACTCGTTTGACGTGCCACGATGCCATCCGACATTTCTGTTGGTCGTGTTCTCCAAAACAGTGCCGGTCAGTGCTTGCCGTCTGACCACGCTGTTGTAGCAACTGTTGATCAGAGTAGTTCGAATGATAACGAAAGTTAGCTAGTGAAAACCACAGTAATGTCAGTTTCTATTGCCATTGCTATAAGCATATGCTTTATTCATAATGTTTTACACTCTTGACTGAAGACAGTGAATGAAATATAAGCACACAGCGATATATTTTCTCATTACCTACCGGTGTTCGAATGAGGACGAAATCTTAACAATATGATGTTACCTGATTTCAATGTATGAATCCAATAGACATGATCTGTTTTTCATCAACACCAAAAAAACAGTTTTCCGTCGCAATCATACGAACAACTATGTGCATGTAACTGTCGACTGTAAGTACGTTTGTTCTTCTAGCTATAATAAAATATGATTTTCTTTATTAAACGTGACTTACTGAAAAGGAAAATTGTATATAAGTTCTTCCAAGAGAATAATCAAAACCTTGTGGGCTAAATAATCTCGAATTGGTCACAAATATATTTTCCTATTCTGCTAACTATTCCACTACGATGATAACTGAAAGATATCTGTCGAAAGTTAAAATACTACACTGCTTGTAGTATTACAATAGATTCAAAATTACACACAGGGAGTGAATGGAACATAATCGCGAATGAAGCACTAAAATTTCAAAAGATATCGAATAGGCGAGTTGACATAATAAATGTATTCGACTGTGTTCGTGCGACCCAGTGCTCATATTCTCTGAAAAAATGGAACTCGTAAGTGGACTTCATAGGCTGATGAATTCAAACTAGATTTAAACCTCACTGGAAGCACTGGGATCTACTTTAGTCGGAAGAAAAACAAACAAGATTCCCTACATTAACTCGGTAGTCACAAACATGGGATATTTTAAACGGTTTCCCCACCACAAACGCCAGTGAATAATAATTGAGTATGCTTTTATTTTGTTCAGAATACTAAGTAGTAGTATATGCTGTCGGGAACTGCGCCTCAGTTAAACCTACGGTTTTGGAGGGAAATTACCTTAAATGTTGGTCATGCAAAGGGTGGCAGTTTTTCAGGGGATAAAGTTATTCTTTTGCTATGATGTAAATTTATTTGAATCGATCAATTTCCTGCAGGGGAATGTAATACTTTTCAACAATTCCAATAGTCAATACTATCAAAATAAACTGCCATCAATAAAAACAGTTTTTTATTGCTTCAAAAGACGCGACAATTGAAGAGGTGAAACGTGTAATCAGGTTAGGCTAATAAAGATAGGTATGGTTTATAAATGATCCTGTACTGTGATTATTTGTGCAAAATGTACAATGTTAACCCCGTTGTACTGTCTTATTGCAAAGGCTTTTAGTAGCTACTGTAATCTCATGTATGAGCCGTCTGTATTTTGCGACAAGTTTGGGATAGCCGTTATTATTAATTTTCCTATGTGTATATAGGTGGATTAAGTTTATCGATCTTTTATTTATGAGTGGAATAGGCTACAACGTATAATAGTACGTATTCTGTTGACTTCAGATCGATTCAGTGCTCACTGTTGGTCAAAGATATGATGTCATCCAAACGTTTGCTAGCTTCCCCGTTACCTGATGGTAGTTGTCACAAATCGACATAGTTGCAAACAATTGGAATATAATGCCATGAGTAAGACACAGACGAGTACCACATTCCTTTTAAAATATCCGGTAAATTTAGGCTGTTTAATTCAACTCAGTATTCATAGCCCAGCAATCATTTTTGTTAAGTTCGTATAGTTTTGGCTAAGAAGCTCAGTGAATTCTTCACTCAAATGAGAGCGTTTTTGAGCAAGAGTATGTTGCCAGCATCCCTCTAATATGTCATGAACCAGTGACAACTTAAAACGCAGTAACCAGTAGGGTATGTTATTTGTCCCCGAAGGATATAAGCTACCAATCATAAGTTGTGTTTGCCAGTGAGGTTGCATACTTCGAATATTGAGTAGTTTTTGCTACCCAGGTAGTTTTATACGTGTTAACAAGGATGTGAGTTAAATGACCATCAGTTTTCGTCCATGGAACACCATGAGGGTTGTGAACGAGTAGGTATAGAAACACGTAAGACTGTACAACTTGACATGCCTACTCCGAGTCAAAAAATGTTGTCTCGTTATATGGTTGTAAAATCGGTCAATTTAAATAAAATATGTTCGCGAATTAACTGTTTTTGACAAACACTATTTGTGTATAATTGATATCGTACGATGGATTTACTAGTTGAGTAGAACTACCTGCCCAGGTCGGATGTTCACGGGTATGGATACAAAAATCTCTACGGTTAATGTGACTTTCCGGTGTTGATTTTTATGGCTCCGACAAATACTTCCTATCCAACCTACCGCTGATCCCTAAACTCATGTCTAAAACAGTCGACACAAGCTGAAATATGCAACACTGTGGTACTAAAGCATGTAACCTTTAACATTGAAGCTCGCCTCGTTCTGTCCAAAGCGTTTTGTCGTTTCTAATCCTGAGGATACCCAAAACCTATTCCTATGATGATTACATCAACGTTTAATTATAACTTAAGGTACTTTGATAAAAACATAAAAAATGGTTGCTCAAGTATTTATCCTGCACACAATTGTGCGAGGATCGTATCACATTATCTTTGTTTTGGACTTTGATGAACTGTGTGACGTTTTTGCATGACTCAGCTTCATTAAGTCTATAATATTATTCGGTCATCGAGAGTTTGTCATGCTCTTGTTACTCGAAGTATTGGTCATTCAGTAGGCTGCACGAAATCAAATTTTTAACACTTCTGCCAACTGACCTAACAATTTGAAGAGACCGTGACCAGGCGCTTAAAAAAGTACTTCTCAAACAAAACAGCGTGATTAGAATGCCCGCAGCTAGGTAGGCCAGAGCCCAGCGTTACCCCAACCGCATGATATGCTGCAGTATGGACAGCGTTGCTCTGATAAGCAGTATACCACATGCAACGTGCATGACCTTTGTTCCGCTTGTGTAGCATGCAAGCCGGCTGTTTACCGCTCTGGTTGTCCGTTACACCTGCGGATCAACTTTGGGGAAATGTGGAGACACCAGGGGACAGCGTTCTTCTGAAGTAGGGGGTTCCAGCAACAATCCTGTAAAAGAAAACAACAAGAACAAGCATGAACCGAAGGCCCAGTAAGCCATACACACGACTTACACAAACGATAACTGAAACGGCGCCGACAACACAGCAGCACGCTCCGTCACCAATTCAAATCCAACTAGTGCGAGCCTGCTGGTTTCGGTCACACTTTACACTTGTCGTTAACCTGACCGATGTAATTAATGAGGCATGGTTCTATGCTTAATCGATATCCTGTTTGTCAAGGTCACGATTTCTCATAAACGTACTTTTGGTTCCCTTCATCAGACCGTAAGTATTACTAGTTAGAGGTTTGGAAAATTTACTGACTACCACGGAATCTAAATGCAAAATTCGGGAGATTCATCAAGGTTTGATACAGCGATGGGAACCTACGTTCCTAAGCTGAATGTCTTCTCTCTTAGCTCACCTACGAGCGAGGAGCCTGGAACCATCATATTTGAGCTCCGATAGCCAATCCTCTCCAGTGTGTCTAGCAAGGCATTCAGTAAATGAACTGGAAAGATCTCAAAGGGTTGTGTTAACTGGTTCCCCACAAATTTGCACGCAGATTCATTGCCAATAGCACTGCAACTGCCTGAACGGTTGCACTCGTTGCACACGTTTGTAATACGTGTGTAAAACCCCTAAAACATTACCTGTATTATTCACTAGCTCCAACCAATTGATGATGTGCCAGAGGACAGACAATATTTTGCCTCTTTATGAGTCAGAAAATTAAACTAACCGGACTGCTGATTAGCTTTGGAATCTATGATTTCTACTCAACCGTGGTCAATCCAAACGGATTTCGTTAGCTGTCTGATGTACACTGCAGTTATATTATTGTCCGTCTGTCCCTTCCCAATTTCGCTTCAATATTAAGACCAAGGCATTCAAAAAATACGTCCTGGGGGACAACACAAGTATTGGATGCACATTTCACAGTTCCGATTATAAATATACCGTCGACGGGACATTACTTATAACTCTCAGTTCTAGATTAATAAAACCGAGGCTAATAACGTGAGATTTTTCGTACAATTGTTCAAAGATACGAAGACTGATCGATGCCCGAATTGCCACATATAGCAGTTTTCTAATCAAATTTGGAGAAATAGTGCAAAAGTAGTAATGATAATTTCTTTTTCAGGACTCTCTGAGTGAAATTTACAGAGGAATGGATTTCTCAGTTTTTATGGCCTATGCTATTCAGAAAACATATAATTAAAACTGATATCGGAATTGCTGCAGGCATTAAAGGATGTGTCTACTTAATACGAAACTTCATTAGAAGTTCTAAGTAAAATCCTTGGCAAGTGTTCCGCCCGAAGATGTAAATTCAAACATGCAATTACGTGTCCATAGTTGTCCATAACTATCGTAAGTGAGGGCTACTCTTATTTCAATGCCTCATTTTTCGAAGAAGTACGGTTCCATTCTCCTTGACAGAGCACATATCGCCCATAGTGTTAATGAACCGCGCATTAGGTCGAAGAGGTGGAACACAGTACGAAAGCAGTATTGTAAAAGAACGTGTGTACTAGTAACACTATAACAGGGGAGCCAAACAGGTATCCTGTTGCGATCAACAATCGTCTCAGTCCAGGCGAAATTCTTCTTTTGAGGTTGAGAGAACAACATGTATAATAGTCAATCGATTCAAATCGATCCCGTGATTTTTTGGCTAACAGGTCGTTGACCACCCATAAAGCCGTGCAGACCAATCCAGTTTCATTGTGCATAATTTAATAGTCATGAATTTACCGACGTTTTGAGTAGTGTTTCATTTAACTCCAGATTGAATGTGGCATTCAGTTGAATTCCTGTTAGACTACATCAAATCATTTTCATGTTAATGTGTTGTGAGACAATAGCAGTCAGCTCACGCGACAGGCTACATAGTCTGTTTCCAACAAGGCAAGTCTAACTATCTGGGTCTTAGAAACCATGTACTGCAGATCACAACATATACTGACCAATAAAAGAAAACTAACGGTAATAACTGGCATCGTTGGGTTATGTTTCGTAAGACAACCATTCAATTTAAAGTGTTGTGAAGGTGTACCGGCCTACATCAGTCGTTGAGTACAACAGTGCTCCTTTGTGATTACCCCTAGGACGGTCAAGCGTAACGCTGTAAAACAACCCCACCTACGAAACACTCCGTATCAATAATACATAGCAATAGACTGATGAGATTATGATTTCATTTATCCGTTATGAACGTCTAGGATGTCTGACAATACCTTGAGACCTAAGTTTCTCCGTTTTGCTCGAGGACTTCGACACCTCCCTGACAATCGCTTATTACCGTTTCTACCAGGATAACGTTTTGACAAACCCAACTGTCTTGGCTATGTAAACAGGAAATTCTCTGGTATCAAAAAATTACCCCATCTCTTCGCTGTCAAAACACGTTATTTTTACAGTTGTAGTTTGCCCCCTCCAAGTACTTTATGGGCAGTTTTTACATGAATTATTCATGTTTACTCTTGCTGTCTGATATTTGAGTGATCCAGACAGCGTAGTATTTCGAATTTGTGGTTAACGAAGAATTCAGGTTTATGAGGTGGGGATTTTGAATTTATTCATTTTTATACATTATAGAAGCTAGTCAGTATCGTTTTATGCTTGTTGTGGTGTTCACCAATAACCAAATGGCTTGGCGTCATTGTGTTTCATGCACTGAATCGCTTTTTTAACTCAGCACCTAAGTGTTAAGCTGAAACCCATAATTTTTATCAACAGTAGCAACAACAGTGGTAGATACAGATGTGTACACCCATAAGATGTACATGCTGAAAAACAGAGTAGGAAATGAACACATATATATATAAGCAGGAGAACAACTAGGGCTAACCAACAAGGTATATGCTTATAACACCCAGATAGCAAGTCGTCGATTGTGTATCAATCGACTAGGACTAACACCATTAATCGTTACCAGATGCGACCTTTTGTTTCACAACTCTTATCTGGAGCTTGTAGTTCATCAGATCCGACACATCAAGTCATTCGGTTTTGGTCCAATATGTGGTCGAGATGAGCAGGCCATCGGATTGTGTCAACCTTTAGTCCCCTCGTGAATGAGAAATAATGGAAAACTGAGCACTGGCAGTTAAACACTGCAATCGAATTTATTATCTACAAGGGAATTTGTGAATCAACCCAAAAACGACAACGTGTCAAACTGTAGCAAAATAGTGCCAAATGATGCAGACGGATTTACAGGTTCATACTTTCGCAAAAATCACTGTAAACCTTGTGAGGTTGGCTGCTGGTTAATCCTTCTTTTACGTCACTCATAGTTTTGCGTTGTTTTGGTGTACTTCCATACATCTGACAGAGTTAAGCATACGCTTGTATGTGAGCCCTGTCAGAAGTCACGTACACGATTGTTTACTTCCATGATTCATCCATAAAAGTGAGTGCCAGTGTTTCACTATAAATATTGGTGACGTGCTATCCAACTACCAGTCCATGGATGAAGAAATATCCTGCTGTTCCATTCTAGACTCGCTGTGGTTCCACATAGACGTCTGTGATATACTACATTCTTCGGTAATATACTAGACTGTCAGCATAAGAATAGATCGAATGCAGTGATGTAAGACTGGAAGTAAAATGTTGCAATTTTGTCGCGACAAACAGCACGGATGCGTTAGAAGACATCCGTTTCAGTTCAATTTCGCCAGATATAAAGTGCTGTGCATTTGTCAGTTGTCGGGCAGTAAGTGTATTTTTGTTGTATAACATGCGGATTTTCTTCTGAGTAGTACAGTCCGACTCAGACATGAATAGACCGACAGTCAGGTAGCAACGCTATGAAGGGTGGGGGGATAAAAGAAGCCACTAGATATGTCCATATGCGTTATGTTTGAGGTGTCACTAATGTGAATGTCGTTGGATCACCGACAAGAACGTGGATACGTGTCCACCGTGCAAATTAGCGTTTTCGTTCATGGTTGTATACTTTCACATACGCTATCGTGGATGTCTAACAATAAACAGTTCACCGGGTCAGGCGTCTTTTGCAGTCAAACCATTGCAGGCTTTCGATAAATTAGGTCGTACTGCCAGTGAGTAATAATTAGGTATGGTTGGCCCTTTCGGGTTTCTGAGTTTTCACAGATGAAAGAAAAACCTATACAGTCCTCAAAATGCCAGTTAAATTGATTAAGGTTTTTTTCTTTAACAGCTTTCTCGCGACATTTGAATGATTAATACATCCGTTCATCCAAAGTTAAACATTTAGTCTTGCCAACGCAATCTCACGAAAATTACCCATCTAATTAAGAGACTATAGTGCAAGTATACGACGAGTGGTTTAACGCATCATTTGTTTTCATACTTTTAGGTGTTAATATTCTATATGCAATCGAGAGGTCCGGAAAGATTTTACCTTAACTTATCGGGGTTGCATGAGTCATCACATCTTCTTAGGTAGATTACTATGCT
>JTDE01000804.1:188759-202941 GCA_014338405.1 Paragonimus skrjabini miyazakii
GGAGAAATGTGGTTAGGGATTCTGTTGCTAAAAAGAAGCATCACAGTTTGAAGTTATGTGACAAACTTCCCCTTGTAGGGATGCTTTCATACCCTGTTGAACACTGTCTCTAAGCTGCAGTGACTGGGTTGTTCAAGCCAAAGGCAGGTGTTTAAATCGCTTCCGGAGATTTAGCCTAATCCGCTCATTAACGCGTAATCGACAATTCTAATAACGCCTATTCAGACGGTCGGGTTGAGGTGATTATCCTCCAACTCCAAAAAACGTCAACAAAAGGCGATCGAAAGGATTGGAATTTATACGGTACTGTTTAATAAAATTTCAACAAGGGTACTATCTCAACTTAGGTGTGGCTTAGCCGGATATACAAAGTATCCAGCAGAAAAGACGTTCAAAATGGAGAAATCAAACCAGCCAACGGGATATTAGCTAATCAAAACAATCGGGTACGGGTGAAGTTGAGAACGTGTCAAACAATACCAAGAAGGAAGTTTTAACAGATAAACAATGATAGTTAGAAAAAGAAAAGAAACAACAATTTTATGTGAAGTTTTGATACAAAATTCATCATGACTATCTACTGCATACAGCAAAGCCTAACAAAGGCCAAGTTAGGATAGGCTTCTATTACACCTTAGGCGATAACCGTAACAGACGAGCTTTATCAAACCCAACAGCAAGCATGTACTAACTTATCATGTTACTTATGCTGTCAGTTACATAAAAGTGGACCATATTGTTTGTCGTTCCGACAATACTTCACAATTTAGAAATGACAATATCAAGAAAACCTGACAACGGGAGGCATTTGAAAACAATTTTTGTTGCTAATAATGGTCCTCCAGTAACTCAAACTAGTGTGTATTAAGATTGAAGTGTTAGCAACCCATGTGGAAGACGAGAAAATTTGCTAGTAACTACTTCCATCTTTTTACCAAACGGCGAAATCTCGCTTCTCGAACCTACAACAATAACAACTTGTCAGAGGTCGTTCGGTGACAGTCAGTTAGAAGAAAAATCAATCTATACGTCAAGTTTCCCTGGACCAGCCTTAGGAATAAGTCGGTATGTTTACTCTTACAGATGTTTTAAACTATCGGACTGTTTAGTTTAATACTCCGGGTCACAAAAACGAATAGTAACAGGATTGGAACAAAAACATCGCTACAATCTATTAGCAGATGATAATGCACGCCCTGCTAATGTGATGTCAAGGACTTAGTCTAATACAGTATAAGCATAATCTATATTCGACCGTGGTCTTTGCATTCAGTTAAGCATTTTGAATGCTCACTTCGCAGAAAGCATTAATCTCGAACGGTTACGGATCTTAGGAGATTGACTGTAGATTTCGAACATTAAAATCATGTTCTATCACACAAACTGGCCACAGGTACTACAAGCAACGTCATCACCCACCTCTGATTAAAAAAGGGGTAAGCGAGACATTTGCCAACCAAATATGCACTGATTGATATAGTGGAATGGAATAGCTCAACGCGTCAAGATACACAAAAGTCTAGCTTGACTACAAACTGAGTCTACCAATAGCGTTCTGCTTGGTTTACTTAGATCTCAAACTGGCGGGCTGAGCTAATCATTGTTACACTGCTGACATATAGAGTACATCACAAACAATAATCAAGGAAGTTACAGTTTCCGGATGTTGTCTAATCAGGATCAAATAAACTAGTTTGGTTGTATTTGACTGAGCACCTATAGGGCAGGTTGGTACATAACGTCTGTTGTAATCTCAGTGTCAACAGCTCTGAATAGTTCATCGTGGAGCTTTTACTTTGTACAGTTGAATTCCGGTGGTAGATGTGTTGAAAAGCCAAATCTTTCATATGAACCATATAGTGTGAGCCATATAACCAGTTTACGCTGAAAGGAGAGCTAGCACAGTCACTACGTTTTGATCTGATTTATTCCGAGGAAAAAATGAAATGGGCATAATTTTCATCTTTTACTCCACATCAAGAGCGACAGAAAACCAAGTTAGAAAAAATCTAGACAGTTCTCTTATGGATCACTGTATATTATTTTCATGTTTGACAAACCAAATTGTTGAGGACTCTCACGATGACAACTAAGTGGAACACTGTCTTGAATCAAAATTGCCCCAATACCGTGCACGTGATTTAAGGCTTGTAGTTGTATAGCATTGAACTCACGGGCCAAGCTCAATTGGTAGCCTACTAAAACGTGGAAGGGTTGACTGGCTAAACGTTAGATTTTCAAGGCCTTAAAAATAGACAGGAAAGGTCTGAAAAGGTAAGTCGATTACTCATAGATGTTTAACGATAGTAAACGTTATCCTGGAAGTATGTGTCCAACAAAGTCCAGCAGCGGGAAAAACTGATGGCTGGTTGTGGTTATAAATCTAATCTTGTACATATGGGTTTAAGTTGCATAAGTTATGTCAGTTCTTGGCCCACACTCATAGACCAGAACAGTACCAGTGAAGATTGCAAGTTTCTTGGGTGTGTACATTGGTGAGGGTTATTGCTCAAGTGTCGAGGCTTAATTAAGTAACGCGGAGCCGTTTGCGACGTAAGCGAGCCTAGTTAACGCTCACAAACAAAAGTCTGGAACGCAAACCCTTCTGTAGCTCGCACACACATAATCTGAGCCCTGACTAGTAAATGTGTGCTTATTTAAGGTTTACAACTGTAACAGTTTGGACTGGTATCCAATTTAGCAGCTATACCGGACCCTCTGTCATGCAAACAAATGCTTATAGCTCTTCTCACTCAACTGATTGGAAACATACCGCGATCAGCTGCTGGTGCGAGCGAGACAAGTAGTGACACTACGAGTAACTAAGCGATAGGCAAGTCAATGGATTCCCCCTGTTAAACCTGAAGATTGCATTTCGACTGTAATACCATTTTTTTCCATGTAAATGACACAAAACAAGAAATGTGAAGTGATGTACATGTCATAATGGTGGAGTTAATTTAGCTGTGGGCGGTATGCCATATTACGGTACTGCATGAGTGAATAGCAGTCAAATTTCTGGACGAGATTTGTACAGTCAAATTATGGTATGAGCGCACCTTTCGACTAATCAATGTGCTGTTTATTAAAACTATTAGGCCAGATATCTGTAACGCCGGCACCTTTGCGATGGCGCCGTCTGACTGTAAAAACCATTTTTACATCATACATATCAGTAGACCATAGGAAAATCAACCACTTCTATGGTGCCTCTAGTTAGAACCCATTGGAGTACATATACAAAACACCTTGTATGCAGGAGTTACTTTAAGCGTTGTGTAGAGGATGTTCGCTGAACTGATGTGTGAAACATATCACATGAATGAACTCGCCAGCTGGCCACGAGTATTATAGATGGGCGCAAACAGTTCTATATCAAGCCATGAGCGAACTCAGTGAAATTTCATCATATAGTTTTCCACCTACTAATATAAGAAATCACCATTCTCACTTCAGTCGACAAGGTGAACACATCCGTTATTATTGTGACAAGAACTATGCTGAATTGCTCGTAAGCTCAATCACACATTGCTGTGCAGGGGTTAAAAATGGAACTTGACAAACCTAACGGCATGAAATTTACACGCAAGTTAACTACATTGGATTCAAGGATTGTATGGTTTGGTTTTGTTAAACCACAGCATTTTTGGTGTACATACATAAAGCTTGTATACTGAAGTTTACATTTTGGCGTCAGTCCTTGACAGTTACGCAATTTGTGCAATGTACGTTGATATTTGCTCAATTTTATCACTAACTCACTGACTACGTAATTCGCCAGAAACCTAAGGTCAGCGCTTTTGTGCAGGGTAAGTTGCATATTGAATTTCAGCTCTATACGTGATTCATTTGAAAGCACTTCTCATCTGAATGTACCAGTTCGACCAGGGCAGTGCACCCATAAAACTATAACCATTTATCTCGAAACGAGAATTGTATCTCCTCCCCTATGAATTAGACTCACAACTGTTAAGAATCGTTTAAAAAATGCATCGCTTGCAGTGCCAAATTCGAGGTTTTTCAAGACGAACTACTAAAGTTCACTTACAGATCAATGATTTTCCGGACGCTTGCCAGCTGGTTCAATCTTATTGAAGCTACAGGAAACGGTCGGTCAGGATGTTTTGCGGCAGGACTCGGTCTGGCACGAAGTTGCGCCTCAGTCTTTGGAAGAAGTAAGTGTTCACCATCGTACTGATGTTGTGCATAAGAAAGTGAACGTCACTTATGGCTGATCACAACTTTAATACTTCAAATACCTTTTTCTTATAGTGCACATTGTTGAGACTAACTATTCTAGAACGTTTCTGTTTATTTGGATCTCATCGGCAATAAAGATCTTCGATACAACAAAATACGAACCACGGTCTCCCCAATTTGAGTCAAACATCCTGACATCACACTGCGTACGAGAAAATCATCAAGTCAATGCAGTTGAACAGCGCCATCTATACCTGGGCCATCGGCAGTGTTAAAATGAGTGCAAACGTAATTTGTAATTCAACTAGAACAGTTGAAACATCTGGCTACTTAGCACAAGTATCTTTTAACTGACGCGAAGTTTATTGATCAGTCATCCTCGAACGGTCAAGTGAGGTGGCAATGTACTGTCCATTTTTGCTGGTCGTGAAACTAGCTGTAGGTGTAACGGATGAAACCAGATTGACCTGGACGCTCTATATCTAAGAACGCAGGAAGTGGTTTCACAACAAAGCTTTCACAACTCCCTGTGATAACCAAAGATCCATAGGATCATATATATACAAAAATAGCTGCTTTCTGATGTTCATATTCAATTACTCATCAATAGCCAAAAACATGTGCTCCAGAAAGTTCATCAAAATCGTTGATTTCGACTAGAATGAAAAGCCATACCGCGCGTTATCCACTGAACGATCAGACAGTTTGATATCTCTGACTGTGGGCGAACTATCATTGTGATGCCTTGTTTTCAGCCAATGTTGACGTCAACATGTTATGAGAAATGTTGTTTCATATAATACAATTTGTTTTATACGAGATTAGTTGAAAAACGGTCGCCGCATTTTTAATGTCTCATTGGTTAATAAAATTATTTGTTAATAGTTAAAATGTTAGTCACATAAGGTAAGCTGTTTCATCAAACTGCAAGAATCACGCTTGAGGACGTTTTGACTGATCAGGGTGAGCCTGGTGCCTAGGTCCATCTGTTGTTTTGAACGTTTTTGCTATTTCACTCTCCTTCAGTAATAAATTTCCGCATCTATTCAAGCAGGGGGTCAGTCGCTGTGCAGAATATGCAACTGCCGGTCTTATGTGTTTACCTCTTTCTCGTAGTTACACGTCAACTGACAAATTCAGCGTGACGCGGTCCTGATATTTCGACGTTCTCTGAAGAAAGGATATGAGCGTTTTCTGATCCGGACAAGTAAGTGAATTTGTGGTGGATCAAACAATTTTCTAATCAAATTTGTGCACGTTTGTGTTTTCCGATGCATCATAGATCATCATCATCATCATCATCATCATCATCATCATCATCATCATCATCATCATCATCTTCTTCTTCTTCTTCTATACAGTATCGCTTATTGCACTGCGATTTTCAATACCTCTTACTCTTTTACGGACCGTTTTGTATATGAGATAAACTTTGAAGTGGGCCTAGTTCTGTGCGGTCCATCTGGGAACCACTCTTATGTACATCTTGCTTGCAAGAATAGCGTATTCTCTGGCCAGCTGTGGTATGTGGTGGGTTCAATGCAAAGAAAATTCAACGATTTACCGGTACTGAATCGTAGACAGCTATTTTAATAAAACCGTCTTACCCGACAACTTGTAGATTGGGTTTGAAATGGCAAATATTGGTTTCCATGCAATGAACATGTGGCCTCCGGACAAGAGATAAAGCTACGTACACGAATGTTGCATTATATCAACTAACCTTTTTAAATAAAAATGTTGACTGTCATACTTGATGTGAGTTTTGCTGATGCTAATGTTTTTCGGTACTACCATGTGGCATACTGTTCAGTATATTCGTTCAGGCCAAGAGCTGAACATGTTCCCATGTTTTGTTGCACACCTCGTTGCTACACATCTTACTGTCAACCTGGACTCCTCTTTTCGTCCGATTTACCGAGTCAACGCCGATCACTCATAAGTTGTCAGATGCCGAATTTTGGTCACAGCTGAAGCGATTGGAATTCGATTAAAAATCCACCCCTGTGTGCACAAAAGCGCCTTGTTCAGACGTTGAAGTTGCCATGGTTGACCTTCCACATCAAGACCGATCAAGCCGCCATGGTTCTGGTTGCGTCATAATTTTGACCTAATCGTATCAAAACGTTGTCTCCGTGTGTGCCGATGACGTGCCTGACCTCACTCAAACATGCTACTTGGTTTTGTTCGCTTCGCCCTGACAACTCTGTTTCATATAAATTGTTATGTAATTAGCCTGATGATGATTAACCGAAAACGAGCTTGTTCGCTACACTATTGTCCACATGTTTATAAGACTAATTGGGTGAGTGGTATTTCATCGGCTTCTTACCGGGCATGACTAAGTAAATGGACCACAAAATCGAGCCAACCTAACAGTGTGCGGGTTGCACGGCAAAAAACGATCGGAATCTTAACGTGGGTCCTGATCACACCAATTTTATTGATCGACTGAATAACAGTATTCTATGTGAAACATACGCGGTGTCTCACGATAAATCATACACTGTAATGGAGAGCGCATATTCACCGTTTTAGCCAGCGGCGATGAACACACTGTTCGGCAGGAAGGGTCTGCAAACCACCATAATGTTACCAGAAAATTGACGAAGATATTGGATTCAACATGCTTCCATGGTTTAAAGTGAACTGGTCTCGTAGCCATGACCACACCATTGGGGAATTCAGAAAAATGAAAACTCTAATAGTCCGACCGACTAGAGTGATTTTGTGACGGGAGTAGTTGACAGCCCCATGTGAATCTACATAAACAGTTTGAACGATTCTTGACTTCCATTGATTGACTGTACATGTTGAATTATTCATGGAAAATATGCCACTAAGCGTACGTGTTGGGTGGGTTTACAAGATTGCATAGCCAACCCATCTTTCGGCAATATATCTCCGAATATTAACCGAAAAACAACCAGTTTTGTAACCCAATGAACAAAATCCATTAGACATTAGTGGGCTGAATTTTGTCTAACTAGACTGATGGGGAATTACTTATCCAAAACGTATGAAAACAAGCTGCGACAAAATCACACGGCTAGTCCCCGTTGAATTGATCCCTTCTAGTGGATGCACCGGTCTAACAACATCTGGCCTAGTTGACGTTAGTTGTTTTTGAGGACTGGTATTGTAGGACAACATCTCCAGTGGCTTTGGTATGAATTATTTGTGGTGTGACCAAACTACATGCGATCAGGGCATTATTTTGCACCTGATCCGTTTACGTCACGTCCCAAAAAAGTAATCCGATAAAGTTGAAAAATGGACAATTTAATCATCTGAACAGATGCAGCCAAATATAACATAATCTCCCAACAGGCAATAAAAGTCGGAGATGCAATGAGGCCACGTGCGAGAAGGACGAAATGCAACATGCATGTGGTGGGAAATGACGTCCAGTAGTCTTAACGAGACGATTTAGTGGAAGAGCCGTAGGATGACCTTTCCATGCTGTAAAGACTTATAAAACCCAGGTTTACATTTAGACTGATTTCTTTAAAACTGTGCAAACAGTAATAACTGAAATTCGAATGTTGTACCGCGAGAAAAGAAAACCACCTCGTTCAATCATCAGGAGATAAGAAGTCGTCTAATATGAACGGTTTGGCATGATTCTCACAGGCATCGTTGGCACAAACTTTGTCTAAGTTCTGAAAGAAGTTGGAGGAGGGTAAAACCGATGCAACGATAAACTATTAGCATGATGTCTGAATTAAGAAGTGTGTTTAGTCGTCTCACTGTTGATCAGCGTTCACTGATCTTATGAATAATCCATTTAGTCTTCATTATAAGTATGTTGATGATAGTTGGTGGCACCCAAGATTTCGGAACATCATGTAGTTCTTCATTTTCCCAACTGACAGGAAGTTTTGACTTTCAACAAGACAGCACTTAAGTTCGCCGTTCATAGATCACGAGATATGTCCACCACTTGCAGCTGCCTTTAGCAAAACGCTAAAACCGGGCATTCGTTTATATTTGGCGGCTCATTTCTTCGTGACTTGACTTGAAAAGTGCTGATGACAGTACGGCTCGGAGACTATAAGGCAGAAAACGTGCTGACGTATGCCTGGTTTACAAAGCTGTTAACATCTGGATGATCGACTGACGTTGAGCCGGGCACAATAGTAAACTCGAGGCAAGTACTTTTCATTATCCTGTGGAACATTTATTATCTGACCAACCTATTCAAACATGATCTAACAGATTCTGTTGAAAATTTGAAAAAGAAAAGCGGTTGTAAGATTGACAATAAGGTATGTGTCGTGGAGAGATCGATATTTCGCATGGTTTTGTTGATGAGTGCACACACTCGTTCGGTAAACCATCAAAAGTACTACGTATATGAAGTAAGGACAAAGCCAAACAGTGCGGAAATAGAACGTTATAAGTTAAGCAAGTAAGCATTTAACGGTTTGTTTGAAACTGTTTCGTTATTAAAAAGATGGAGGATAAACGGTAGAATTGAGGCTCAGTGTGCATACATATGTGAAACGAATGTCTTACGCCTGCAATGGGTTTGCGAGAACAAAACGTTGCATGCAAGAAGCAAGAACAATCGACAAGTATTTTTCCAGAAAAAATTGCTGCAACCGTTATAATGTCTTTTTGGAAAGGAAATGATCTGGGTCAGACAGGAAAACTCTACAGCTGACCCGAAAACGACATGGATTGATCATTTCCATAAATTGCATGGCATGCAGCCTAATTGCCAGTGAAGGAGCCGCATCCAAAACCTTCTAGAAGAACAGAAGTTCAGTGTGGTACCATAGGATTCGGGAGGGAGGAGGCAGTTTACTTCTACCGGAGAGTTGTATTCAACCAAATCCTACGAAGCTTCATTGGATATAGCTTGCTGCGGAAGAAAGTTAACTTCAACGAAATAGAACAGCCAACAAAACAAACTATTTTACAGTACATGAAAATCATTACAGAAATCACTGTGGGACTCGCAAAACCGTTTGACATCATGGCGGTGATTATTAAAACAGAAAGAATAGGTAAACTAAAATAATAACTTCGAATATATTGACTGAAACAAATATGTCGGCTGAATTATAGAACACCAACTGTGTCATATCGTCGGTTGCTGAAAATTTTCTCCTCCAAACTCTAAGCTGAATAAATATGACTACATCAAAATGCTGTGTTCCAGCAAGTAGATTTATCGAAATGGCATCAAAATGGCTGCTTCCGAAAAGCAATATCGAGCTTTAGTATGTGTAAATTTACTGATATAGATTCAGATAGGAAAACAGATGGGAAAAGCAGAAAACTGTAAGAGGTATTGCGTTGGAACTTTCGCATCATCTCATCAGGCACATACAGCAATGTTGGAGTTTACATAAGACAGCCAAACGAGTGTAATGAAAGGAAGTGTAAGACATCGCACACACACAACCCAAACACGTACACACAGGCAATTAAGTTACTCACTTGCTGCTACGGCTTCAGACTGACGACCATTTTATTCTGTTAGCAAGGCAGTGGTTGTAATCGTGGACTAATAACAGCCAGATGGAGCTGAAGTAATCATCTTCTGTTGGTTACATACTTCACTTTGAAAGCAATAATTGTAACGACTTCATGTCCAGATATCAACAAGTGACGTACGGTCGAAGGTGCCGGCTGCTTGCTTTTCAGTGGTTACGTTACATAAACTTCTTAGGTTGGTCCCAAATACCAAGAAAACCCCTTCTATAGTGCATTTTGGCGGGGACTGAAAATTATTGTTGATAAAGGAGTCACAATCGACTTCACTGAGCGTAGTTTGCTTGAATATATCGCAATGTTTATCTGTGCGATTTCGGGAAATTCATTTTCACATCTTTGGAGGTTTAACGACATACCAGCTTGGCAATGACATCCTGGAACGTATCGTTTTTCTTCTTACATTCAGATCTGCGCAATCCAAAGCACTGTGGTCAATTTACATGAAAACAAATGTTTTCTTCGAAACAAGCAGATTTTGGACACATAATGATCAACTATCACCCTAACAAATACCGTGGTTCGCTGGACTTAAAAATGTGAAACTCAGGATAGATTGTAGGAAAACACGAAGGCTATTTCGATCACGAGGTACCATCTGGACAGTAATATTTCCGTGCGAAGAGTAAACAAAATGAAATGTGATAACTATCAGGTCTAAGCTTTATATTATAAACAGCGTTTTCTTACCTCACATCGAAAGTAGATGACAGGTCATACTAGAATATAACAGTATCACTTGAGTGTCGGTCAGCTTGCTGCACTATCCATCTGTTTCCTTCCACTACATATTGCACTGTAAAAACATTCGAATAGTAATCACCCGAGATGGTGGGAACAATAATATTGATTACCTAATAGTAAACGTAAAGAAGTGTAATATTTGGAAGTTACTCAACAAATCCAGCTCAACAGTAACTGTGATATCCATTTGTTTTCGTTTTGCAGGGTTGCTCACCAGAAAGTCCCATAACTCACCTCATGCTGTAGGTCATCACTAGTGTATTTAATTATAATTGAACTCAACACAATCCAAACTTTGATTTTATACTTGATGATTGCTGAAGCACTTTAATGGGCGATAAAAACATCAGTATTCCTTATCATCGCAGTGGACATTCGTGATTCGTGACTTTCGCAACTGTAACTAACCACTCGTGCTTTCGGTTCAGCTTATTGATCACGTAAGTGTTCTCTACTGACTGAGAAGCGATTTTATTTGATCAGTTCTAAAACATTTCTACAAATGACAGAGAACAGTAACCCAATAATCGTGCAGAGTTAATGTGGATCGATTTTTCTATATGGCAAAGAGATAATGAAGTGAATTGATTTCTGCAAACACAGTGTACTTGGGCTATTTTGTCGATTAACAAACTAAATTAATACAATTGCGTTTAGTAAGGTGAATCAATAAAGGTCACCTTTAAGGTTTGTTGTGAAATCGTGTTGGCTTCAATGATAATCAATGATGCAATTTGACGTAAATGATTTGCGTCGTCCTCATCGTCCTCAAAATCATTATCCAAATCAGCAGCTTATGTTATCCGTTTCAGGCGACTGCAGAATCTGTGGGTGCTTGTCAGTAAAATTGCAATGGGTCCGTAGCATGGGGAAAATGATTTACAGACGTGTCTGCTATGTACAAACTCAATACTACATATAGCCATGTCCATATATTGCTAATAGTTGTAGGCTCATTCCAAATCAGCTGTGCACCTCACGATAATACTGTACAGCTGTCGAAACATGTGAGATAAAGGAGTACTATTCGTGTGAAAGCGATAAAAGGCTGTTGTATCTAGTGCAAGTGCTTTTGCAAACGCACTTATTAGTTAATATCAACTCAGTAATTAGTACGTTAGCAATTAGTAGTCATTATCAAAACAAATAAATGACCGAACTGAAGCCCTGTGCATTAGCAGAATTGGTCTAGACGTCTGATGATTTTGTGTGAAATAACGAACTGCTCAACTGAGACCCGCAGTGCATAAAGAGAATTGTGTAACCAACGCTTTACAACTGTCTACGTCTGGTTAGTTCAGTTCGTATGCTGAGTGCATCTGACACACCAATCACATGATCTCCGACTCATTTTTTCACAGGTACTTATCAAGTTTTTCGTATTATTTACTGATAGCCATGACCAACAAAAATTCTTACTGCACCTATTTACTAACCAGTATGACACTCTCTTCGACTTCCCGTGTATACTCACGATTAACATCCACAGACATAACCGGAAGGCACATCGGTTCGAGCCGCCCTTTACTGCAGTGTTTAGCGATGATAAAAATGGGTAAAATCGGGTCTCAACGAAAGAGCTATGAACAGTGTGAATACCAGCAGGCTACAAAGTGCGGCACGTTGTTATCTCAGATAGAATTTATAAGCAGCAGTTTTAGTGATCACGAGAACTCTAGCCAGAAGGGCGACACATATACACTTTCAGTAAGTTGAAAATCACTCATGACTGACTTCCAGTCAGCTTTTTTCAAAAAAGCACTATGCTTGAGTTTGGCCATGTTACAGCTCGGTAGTACTGCATATCCTTGCCACAATCGTAACTAGAACTCTGGCCACTCGTCCGGGAGGCAACCGTGTTGACCACTGGGTCACCGACCTTATAATATGCATGAATGAAATATCAGATTATGTGGACCATATGGTTTACTATACATTTTGCTCAACAGAATAGTTAAGATTTTCATAAAAACTTCGATATGGAAAACGCTTACGTGGCACATACAGTACATAACCCAACCATCACAAACTGTTCAATGCAATTTCGTAACCAACTTATCATTTATCCAGGACGTTCCAAAATATGTGCTGACGAACTGTCGCCTTGTTCACTTGACCACCTCAACTGACATTGCTCAGCTGACGCAACAACTGAGCAATAAATTCAGTAAGTTTGTTGTTATCGTCGTAACGAGCGATAGGGAAAAGCATGATGCGTTATAAGCCTTTTCTATCACGAATAACTGGGTGTCGGTTTGACTCAACGAAAAACGAAAGTTTGGTATAGACAATACACGCTGTTGTTATTCTCACTGATAACATCAGTATTACAAGCTGACTGGAAGGTGATATCTGAATGTGTAAAACAGTTTCATTTAAGTAATTGGGAGATAGATTACCCTAGCCCGGAAGTAGCACTTAGCACTTAGATGATCCTGAGCGCATTCTATCTAGACCACCTTGGTCATTCACATTGTTCTGTATGATACGCATGTTTTTCGACAATATACGATCTGCGTAATCCATATCAGTGCCAGGGAAAAACCAAACACCACACTCACTAAGGCTCTCAAACGCATCTGTTAAAAGGTAATCTATTACAAATAGGAGCAGAAAAAGTCTTGATACGACTGACGGGCAGTATCAGAAGTGCTGAACATTCAAGTTATTTGTCCGTAACCTGGCCTTCTCGAAAAACAATGAGCTTACAACGATAATAACAAACTTGCGTATTTATTTGGAACTAACTTTAGCGTCCGCAAGGTGATGAGTTCTACTTACATGAGTCATCGGAATTAACTAAAACAGGTTTTGTCAGTTGCTTTTATTTCGTCTATCACATCCGTTAAAAAGTTAACTGTACACAACATAACGTAAACTTGAGACAAATTTTAAAATAACTCTGATCGATCAACAGCATGCACAGAGTGGGAAACGAATAGATTCGTATCTTCTCTTCACCACGGATATAATCGTTCGCACCGGTGCGGAATTCGTATTGATTTATTGGGCGATAAAAAGAAAACTGCAAAGTAGCATCTCGCGACACATGCCATCTGTCTGCATCACAAAACATCAAATGATTTTAAAGCCAAGTATATTTTTTATAGGGTGGAATCGTGGCGAACGAATGTATTCGATCGTTCTAACATCGAACACAGTTAGATATAATTATTAACGTTCGTAGATTTTAAAACACTATTTAGGCTACGGAGATAGATTCAGCAGAACATCACTGGGTCATCCGTGGCGTTGCAAAATTCCAACCATATGCAGTCTAGTCACTAAAACAGTGGGTCACGAATGTTGTTGATAGGTGGTTTGGGGTTCTACACACAAGTACGTCACAGATGTATGGAGTGGAGTATGAATAGGAATGCCGACTGATGTCTCCTTTGATGACAGTAACCGTGACATCTGCACGATTTTTGGTCTAAACAGAGAACTCCACTGCGTAATCGAATGACGGTCGATTCAGCGGTGGCCTATGTCCACTATCTGCCTAATTCGTAGTGCAGACCAAACGGAAAGTTTGGGCGGGACAATTTGATGATCAGTATTGATTTGGATGTGCAACGACTGAGCTACTGATGAACTTGACCGATTAATTTGGATAAACGCCCTGTAGTGCAATTTATGTATTCTGGTGTATAAGAGCAAGAGAACGAGTACAAAAGAGTAGTTTGGTGAAGAACAGGTAGTACGTATTTTAGGCTCGGTGTTAGCAGGAATAAAG
>JTDE01000805.1:3232-16596 GCA_014338405.1 Paragonimus skrjabini miyazakii
CAGTCAGGTGTAATTGACCATGTACCATGGTGACCAAAACACTGAGATGGTGAAATCGAGTGGTTTTATCTGAAATGCAAGTACGCCGTCGTACCAGCGAGCACAACCTTGTTCACGACAGTGTTCTGGGTCCGTTCACTGATCCGGCTCGGTTAGGCAGTTTGTTCTGAGTAATCCTTTTCAGTCAGAAGTCCGTGAACTCCTTGAACTTCGGTGTTGTCATGGAGATCTCATTTGTGAGACAAGCGGTTATTCACGGCCTATCGTGTACAAACGCCCCTAATCCTGTCCATCGTGAGGCCTTCCTCCGGGCATTCTTCCAACAAATATTTGTTACTGACGGAGAGACTCATTTTGTCAACTATGTGCAATGTTGGCTAGCATGCACTGGTTGCCGTTGGTTGTCCATAACACCAATCCTACGGCCCTTTATATGTGTCTGCCAACATTATTTATTATTATTCGATATTATTCGATAAGGAGCCGACAATTTTCTAATGCTTTATCGTAACGTAGTTTACTCAACGACTGGTGCAAGCCCTTCCAGGTGCTACGGGCTAACGATTACGTAGGTGTGTTTTAAGTACTGATAACGAACTAATATCATCTCAGTTATCTGGTGGTCGAATGTACCACCCGTTAAACTTATCTTATTGTCTCTGTTCATAATCGACATGCTTAACGGTTGACTCATGAAGTGTATGACATGGATGAATATCCATTTCCTCTGAGATTGTTTCAAAAACGAACAGTAGATGGAAAGACTATGGAAGATGTGAACCAGAATCATAAACATTTGAAGGATTACAGAATAACAAGTGTCCTCGACAAAACAAAAACAACATACAGTTCACTTGTAGTGGATGTAGTGAGTGAAATTCATAATTGAAATCTTTACTGTTGTATTACGGTTACTACTAATTACGGATCCGTTGGCTCTCATGGTCTTTTTAGTGCTGTCGAAAATGGCTTCTGAATTAAGTTTTCGTACACTTGCATTTCATACAGCTTTATGAACACCAAAAAAGGTCATTCCACTTTTGGGATTACTTACAAACCCAATAAGAAGACATGGATAACCAGAGAGAGAGAGAGAGGGAGTCTGACCATCCGATCCAAGGGATTCAGTAGTAGCATCATTGATGAAAATGACAAGCCGCATTATTTATATACAGCTGTACAGTTTATCCAACTGTTTATCTCAGCAGTGTTAAACTGGCCTGTATAACGCTGAACATAGCATCCAGTTTACAACCATTGCGTATACTGGTCCAGCTATGGGACTGAGATGCATGATTAACTTTGCTTGTCACACCTCAAACATGATTGTTTCTACAAACCCATTGAGTGCGCTACCTAGAGAGGTAGAATTATCCTGTTGCGCACTACCTTGTTAATTTTAAGTTATTTCACTTGGACATAGTGATTTCCATGAATGAGCCTATATGGATCCAGGCATGCACGTAAAATTTATTTACCTCACTTATGACTTCACTTTTGTGGATCGAGAATGTGCAAAGCAGTGTATCGTTATTATTGTTGTCGCGGCGATCATCGTTTATGTTGCCGTTTTTCGTTAAATCTGTGCTTGTTCGTTATTAGTTCGCTCGACTTCGAAAGCGCCCGCAGTTTTGTAACCCGGGGACTCAGTCGGTCATGACTAGGTGGCAGAGTAAACCAAAGTATACATTCAAAATCTCGTGACACTTTGAACACCAATACAAGGATGCACTAACAAGCCGTTATTCTAACAGGAAATCCATTGGGGTTAAGTATTCTATCATTTAGTCCTTTTTGGTCCAACCATTATCACCGTGAACACCAGACATCAATCCACTACTCCCAATTTATCGTAACTTCCTGAGAGAGAATCGCGATTCCGTAGATCACCTTCACATTCTAATCAATCGACAACCGCTGTCCGCATTTGTTCACCAGCCTGCCGAGCTTGATGGGACTGGATCATATCCAGTGAACGAATGAGGATAACATGTGTGATTGAGTAACTGATCGGTATTCACCAGGTAAGCTATCAACACCACGAAACAATCAGTGGAAACAACTTGTTTTATTCGCCCCGTATGAGCTGAGTATTTAAATAGTGTACGTACGTAAACGTGGCGAACATGCTTCATTTTACTAAACTGATCTGTGTTCCAAACTACTCACGCCGTGTGGTATAATACGACATGAAATATGCAGTCTTGCAGACATAGATTGACGGAGAAACAGTGAAGTTTGAATACTGTAGTGATTAGCTGTAAGGGTGGAATGTAACTGCTGCTGCAGTCACAACGTCTAATCGATTACTGAATCGCTCATTGATCGTTCGCGTGTCGATAACGTTCACGTTGCCACAGTAACAGATCACATGTTGAGGGCAGACGGGTATATCGATCGATGGGTGCACGGTTGTGACTTCGCATTTGCTGTCGCGACAACCCAAGCGTCGGTTCGGTCAATAATGGCTGTGTGAGAGAAAGAGAGGCGGACACACGTTAGCTGTTAGCGCTTAGCCGAATGCGCAAAACGTTCTAGTCAACATAGCAGATTAGGTGGATACGCTTCATAAGACAAGTGAACAGTGTTTGTGTGTTTGTCACTATCTGATGCCACCTCAAGCCTGTTTGCTGCATGACGTGCAAATAACTAAGATCGTATGATTGACACGATTATTCGCGCGTCGGTCGAGCCGTACCGTTCCAGAAACGATTTTCAGTTGTTCGTTAGTTTTGATCGGATACATCATTGCTGATGTTTTGCGCAGCGTTCTACCAGGTCTATTACATATTTTTTGTTAGGGGGTGTATTATTTCATTGGAACAAAATTAACGATTCTGAGAAACAGTTAGTTTACCTGCCAATTGTACTATTTCACGTTCTCTGTGTAACTCTGGGATGATTGAATAGTTTACCCCTTTAGACCAGATATTCTTTTGTCCATATTTTTGACTCAGTAGTTAATTTCACAGCAAAAATATCTCAGCTGGACGAACACCAGACTGTTCTCTGAACAACAGGGCATCTGCTCCGAGTGGAAGACTAACTGTGGTAAAGATTATCACTTGGGAGAACGAGAAAAACTCACAGATTTGTGGTTTCCAACGTTATAAATGACATTGACAGATGTGAACAGATTACTGGCGAGTAGTTGAAGACGTGAGTGTTTCATACACATCGAACATTACTCATAAATGATTGCAGCTGTTGCATCCCCATTGACTTTTCAGTTGGGTCCTTTGGAAAAGAAGCACTAGATCCGAGTTTCACTCTTGTTACGGTGAAGTCAGTGGCGTAGTGGTCAACACGGTTGCCTCACGATTGCAGATGGTGAGATCCACATGTCCTCTTACATGGATGACATAATATATTGATCATGCTGTGTGTGACATCTTCTCCTCTTTCCGTACAAATCGTGAACTAATTTTACGTTACTATTGTTTGGAAATCCAATTATCAATCCATAACGCACCCTCTAATATTTTATAAGGATTGCTATGATCTTCTATCTGCCAACACATAAGTACAATATTTCTTTGTACTAAACCTGAGCATATGAAGCGGTGGCGTTGAACAGATCTTCTCAAACCACCCTTGTCCAATGCATAGAATTTCATCGGGTACGTGTCAAAACTCAGACAGTCAAGATCCTGACAGTTCATAATCCCGGCAGTTCACCGCCGCTGTGAGTGCTGCTGCGGAAGTAACATCAAGGGAATATATATTACCTATATGCATATATATAATGTATATATATATATATATGTATATAAACAAGCTGTATTGTATCCACTGGCTGACATTCAGCGAGCGATGATTATCGTCTATACGCCAGTGAGAGTGAAATGCGATAACCGCTACCAGCAATGTCCTGGCTTAATTGACTACCCTTTTTCTGTTAACATGGTTATCCCATTCAATGACAACAAAAAGCCGGTTTAGTAATTGTAGAATCTGTCAGGATTCACGGCTATACGCAGTCTATCGGGGCGGTTGTAAACCTCTTGATTCAGGGCAGAACAAGACGGAATGTTGAAGGTTTACTCAGATCAAACTAGTTCTGTACATAAATAAACAATGGTTAGCAAATTATACAACTTACAACCAAGTGAACTCTGTGCACGGAATTTAACCGTCAGCAAATATCAACCAATAACACGGTAGTGTAAAAAGTTAAATGCGGCGGTATAAAACAAGCAATGAGCGAGCTCAAGGGGAAGTTCGTAGTGTCGATGGAGAGATGGTTACGTGTAATTATGCAAGAAACGTTCGGCTAGTAATTAATGTTATCAATATAGGGGGATATATGTATAGGACCTACAGTACGATAGTTTGACCAATTGGGTATAGGTATGGGGATCAGTTGAGACTGACATTGTGAACGTGGATGGTAATAGATGATTAGTCGAGCGGTAGCGTAGCTCCGCTGGGTTTGGCGGGTCCGTGGTTCGATCCTGCAGCCAACCTTTCGCCGTCCAGCTATCACTTTCAGTTGGAGTGATCCGAACACAAATTCCAATGATTCTGGTCAGAATCAACAGTAATACTATATGAGTTCACCATTAGCATAGCGGTACGACCGTTTACGCAAACTTTACTGAGTACCGTGTGTGTGCCTACTATGCACACAAGGCGCTCACGGCTTTCTCGCTGTTCTGACACTAAAAAGTATTCCAACATGCCGCACTTGTCACACCTTTAAGTGTTGTAATCAAGTTAACCCATTTGGTGTCTGTCAGCATGAGTCAATTGAACAGAAGGAATAGATCGTACGTACATTTGTCCTCGCAAGAAAATCTGATCGATCAAACATGCACACAGGTTAAGTGATGCCCAGGATCGCCTTCTTACGCACGAGTTGGATCATAATGAATGACGACATTCGGATGGTTGAAACTGATTGAAAAGAATGAATGCGAATCAGGTTTATTAGCAGTGATTTATTAGGGTAGTCAAAATACAAGAAGTTTTGAAATCATTTTACCCCAGAACGGAGGCAGTAGGTTGTAGTGGACAAATGGGCATGCGCTAAACCCTCGTCCACTAACAATTTAATACGCCTTTCCTGACGAGCAATCGAAACGTAGTCCCAACGGGCATCGAACTAGAGAAGGCAGTGAGGTCTGGAAACAAACCGTATATTTCCAGCAATGTTTGGAAATATGATAAGTAGTTAGCTCTAGCCTAGTTTGGGATCAACGGCAGCAACCAAGAGGAAGAAGAAAAGAGGCGCAAGATGGCCCACGGCCCACTCGGCGAGACTCAAAAGCGCGCCAGGCGAAAAGTGCGTGGAACCTTCGAGTGTGTTAAACAACGCTCGAAAAGGTTCGGTTAAACGACCTTGAAGAATAGAATAGTAAATGAATCGTTAGAAAAAGGCAAGCACACACTGCGTGCAATTAGTTGCACGACTGAAGAAAGTGGCACTGAATTCGTATCAGGCCTCCTATCGCAAGCGTACACAGAATCATGCGTACAGAACATACAAGCGAGAAAGCACGGTTGCAGCCGGGATCCTTAGAGAAGCCACACGATCGCTGGTCAATGCAAGGTTGAATTTCCGTAGCTACTTACCGTGAAGTCAGTTACTATTGATGTTGGGAAAGCAGAAAATCAATGTGTTATAAAAGGTGAGCAATGAGAAAAATTTTGAACGAACATCATTTGCAGAATTTGGTTAATTATAACCATTCGCCATAAATAAGTGTTAGCAATGTAACCGCAAATGTCACGCAACTGAGAGTACGTTCGAAACGACCGAACATCTACCTTACCAGATTGTTTTAACCGTCATAGCCTTCATATTGCTGCTGGTGCAGCCGTTCGGGACATCGAGAGCTGTCCCTCGCTAAAATCGGATGAGAAAATCACGACGGCCTTCAGAACTTCAGTCGTTTGATGATTATCCCTATATCACCACGGTATATCTCATAAGGCGCTCTGCAGAGCTATTTATGTTTACAACAAAAGAACATGTAAAATGTTTGCCAGTAATTCATTATTAGAATAAGGGTAGTGCCCTATATTTTCCATCAGCTTTTTACAAAGTATGTTTCCCTGGGTCGTAACATTTCTCGAATTTCACCACCAGTTTACGTCTGAGTGTTGTGAGCCAAGAACACGGATGGTGCAAGGGTTGTTTATTTGGGAAACTAGCACGGGTTCAAACAGGACAAGAAACAAAAACACTCATCTGCATATGGCAATCGTCCCAGAAGGCCCAGGCTGCCATAGACACTAATGCTCAGCTACTTTGCGTTGCCAGAACTACTCCATAGCCTACTGCACTGTCGTGTTGGTGTGATGTTTCTTCCCGTATTTTTCCTGCGGTTGCTTTGGTGGCAAACTCCATGCTATCGCCCCTCTAGTGAATAGTGGTGGTGTGAGTAGTATAGGGCGATTGCTCGTCATAATCATTAATTGATAAAAAGTTACACTGAAGATAACCATGAATGTTTACTTGAAAATCCAGTTGGCCTCGCCTAAGAAGGTCACATTGAACTGAAGCCAAGGACACTGAGTAGTGATCTGGAATTGACGTTACTCAATGCTTCTGCAATAAACTTTTCTAATGAATTGGACAAAATTCGCTTTTTCTATCTCGATCAGTGTGGCAGAGAAGAATTCAATTAAATGAATTGATCGTCGAATGCGGTAGTGACAAAATGTTAGATTTAGTGCTGTGTCACTTAGTTAATTGAATCAAATTGAAATCACCCAGAACAGTCTATTGATCTTCCACAGGTGTTGAGTGGTTTGTTGCGGACAGCTGATCATGGAACTGGTTCTTTGTATGTGAATGTTAAGAAATGTGACAGATTTACTCTGAACGACTGAGATGTACATATGATTCGAGAGCTGATACCGTGCAGTTCGCCCAAAACAATTTTTGGCCCATTCGTCCAATCTTTTAAAGTAGTGTGTAACCGGATTCTGACGTTTATTGAATGCAACCAGGAAGTATCGTGGAAGTCTGGAGTAAGCACTTTGGTAGCCTACTTAACCGGTCGACTACCATTGAATGGAAGGTGTAGTGGAACCAGGAAATGAATCGATGATTTCACCAAACAATCTACAGTAACTGTCTACGACAAATTCCACTACACTAAGTCCGCTATATGCTGGAAGAACGTTCCTCTTGGATAACAAAGAAATCCCAACGAATCTTGCTCCTCCAGCGTACTAAAGTCGGCTGTTGCCACAGTTGACTCCCGGTAACAACGACCACGTGCAAGCAGAAGCCAAGTCGCGCGAGGACGAAGTGTGTATTGATTCAAACAATGGACAAGTAGTTTATATGTACAATGAGCGTAACAGGTATGAAGAATAGTGTGTAATAAGAAAGCAAAAAGGTACGCGACTCTACATAACTCCCTCTAGAGCGTTAGAGAAGAGAAAAGGCTCGATAAGTAAGGGAACAAACTGTGAATTAGTAACGATAATCTTTATAGATTGTCGGTCATCTAACAGTCCGTCCAGAACGGGTGTGTGATGTGGAAGGCTTGGGTTTGGAAGCAGGAACAAGGGTATGGTCACTGGTGTCAAACGTGGGTTGGGTAGACTGAGAAAGGTTTTGTGAGTTGGTAGTCGGATCTAAAGTACGCTGACTGGAATCATCTGCATGGGTAATGTCCGAATGACGAGACGGCAACGTTAAATCGCGATCGACGTAAGCAACCTTTAATCTGGCAATGCTCACTGAGTGGCGTATTCCGTTTTGTCAATGACAAAATATTTGTCTTTGCGGTCAAGCATCCTGAATGGATCGTCATATGGCGGCTGCAGAGGTGACTTAGGCGAGCCAACGCGAATGAAAAAAGAAGGGCAAGTACGCAGATCACGGTGGATTCATTCTTGGCGCGAAGTTTTCCGTGGGGGGCGAAGGTTGAACATGTCGCGTGTGATTCTTTAGGGGCGTGATGTAAGTCGCGTCAGAACTCAAAGATACTAGTGTAGTGAGGATGAGCGATCGTAATATACTACTCACACCACGGCTATTCAGTAGTAGGATCAGAGCATATATTTTGACATCGAACAAGCCGTAGGAAAATTGCAGGAAGAAACATCAGAGTGTAGCATCACCCAAAATGGTCCTTGCTACGTAAAGGAACTAAGCATTGACGTCTGTGACAACGGAGACGGTCTGGGACCAAGTACCGCGTGCAAATGAGTGGTTTTGTTTGTGGTTCTGTTTGAACGGCTAACCTGTGTTGCTTTCTCAAATGAACATTCCTTGTGCCATCCGCGCTCTTGGCTCACAACACTACAGAAATAGGAAGAAATTCTCCAGGATTACGTAATGTACAACCATACACGAGGTCTGCCGAGGTGCATTGAACGTCTTCCTTTACAGGGGTTCACAAGCCAATAAGAATAATAGGTAGGCGATCAGACCATTTGCCACCTGCCAGTGTTGCCATCAAAAATGCTTTGAGTTGGTGATGGAACATTTCGACCAAACCGTTTGAAGATGGATGGTACGCAGTGGTCGTTATGTGCTCGCATCCAAGAATACGATTCAAGTCACGGAAAACAGCTGAAATGAAGTGAGATCCACGGTTAGTTGTGATTGTAGCCGGAACGTCAAAATGCGAAATCCACGAGTCGATAATTCTGCGTGCAGCGGTTTCCGTTAACGTGTTGTTCAAGAGAACGGCGATGGGCAACATCGTATGTCAGTCCACACAGGTTAAAAATGTATATAACCGTTGGAAGGAGGAAGGGGACCAACGATGTCAAGATGGACGTGTTTGGGTACGTATCCAAATGGCTTGAGACACAGTTAGAAACGCCAGTAGCCTGTATAGATGCCGATGGACGGCACCCCGCATCTTCCGTTGCAAGGCACATACAACAAACAGGACACATAGTCAAAGTTTCTGACGCGTTCTCGGTGATCTTCTGAAGCAACCGGAAACGCATACTCCAGTTTGCTGAGGCCTTGACCATTAAACGTCACAGTCCTCCAGTGTGTTCAAAAATAATTTGTGTTGACACTGCGACTACCCTGGTAATCAGCATTCCCACACTTTTGATTTTTCATTTTTGGTGTCTGTCTGTTTAATCCCCTAAGCCATGACTTCCGTTCTGTGGAATTTTGACTCGTTTAAAATTAGTTACATGTCCAGAAATGTTACTCCGGAGAACATCAATATGAATTGCGTCTTATCATTATTTTATTTAAGTTCATCAAGGGAACAAACTGTTTCAAGTTTCGAAGTCTAAAAAGCCAATATCTCAGGGGAGTAGTGTGTACTTCAGGCGAGCCGCTGTACGATCGAAATGGTGTTTGCTTTTCGACGGATCCAAGGGGAGTGCTGGAAACACAACCAGTCCCTGTATGCCCTCTTCGTGAATTTTACCAAGGCTTTTGATTCCGCGAGTCGCGAAGCGTTGTGGACGGTGCTTGGTAAGCTTGGGTGTCCAGGTAAGTTCGTCAGTTTGATTAGAATGTTGCATGTGGTTATGAAAGCGAAGGTGCAGTCAAATGGATCGACCTGTGATTGTTATTGGCGTGAGACAAGGCCATAACATAACTCCCACCTTATTTAGTTTATAGTTGACTGTAATGCACACGTTTACTTTTTAAAATTTGGAGAACGATGTTGAATGTGGATACCTCACTGGTGGCCGCTTGCTGGATATTCTGTGTTTTAGTGCCCCAAACTAGCTACGTAATTCGACAATAGGCATGCTGTTGTTTACACATGATAGCGACTGGCCACAGCTGTCACGGTTGCGGCATCCACCTTTGGTTTGGATATCTGTTGTGAGCCAAGAACACGGATGACGCAAAGGATTACTTATTCAAGAAAGCAACACATGGATTAGGCGCTTAAAACGGAAAACGAACAAAAACACTCATTTTCATACGTTACTCGACCCTGAACGTCTCGGTTGCTACAGACGTCAATTCTCAGTTCTTTTACATAGCAAGGACCATTTTGTGCGATGTTGCACTCCGATGTTTTCTCTGGTATTTTTTCTGCGGCTACTTCGATGGCAAAATGCATGCTCTGGTCCCCCTACTGAATAGCAACCCTGTGAGTAACGTATTACGATCGCTCATCCTCACCACATATCAAAAACGAGTGAGAAGATTTTTCCTATAAAACTTCTGCGGCCTTCTGTGCTTACACCTGAAATCCGCATCAGTGGATACATCTTTGATAGCTTCACAAACGTCTGCTACTTGATAGCAATCTCTCAACAGGTATGTGTGTAGATCGCTGTGGTAGCGAAGGCTAGTGCTGTTCTCTGAAGTCTTGAAAGATGCTCCTGGAATAACCACAGCCTGAAGGTGAACATTAAGCAGCTGTTCTGTCCTGTAATGATGGTGTCGACGCCGTTATACGGCACTGAAACTTGAACACTGTAGCAAACAAATGTGCGATATCTGGAACACTTCCATATGCACTTCGTTTCCAGACACTGTAGTATGATGAGGACGAGCGATCGCCCCATACTACTCATATCACCACTATTCAGCAGTGGGGCGACAAATCGGTCGCGGGAAGAAAACGGGAAGAAACATCACACCAACACGACAGTGCAGTAGGCTATGGAGTAGTTCTGGCAACGCAAAGTAGCTGAGCATTAGTGTCTATGGCAGCCTGGGCCTTCTGGGACGATGGCCATATGCAGATGAGTGTTTTTGTTTCTTGTCCTGTTTGAACCCGTGTTGGTTTCTTAAATAAACAACCTTCGCGCCATCCGTGTTTTCGGTTCACAACAGTAGTACTTCGGTGAGCGGACAAGGAAAGAATTGAGCCATGTTTATGTTTAATCAAACTTGTTAGATAGGACACGTCCGTAGGATAGCCACTGGGCGGAGTCTGAAACGACTGTTTTACGGGCAGGTGAAAGCAAATAGGCGAAATTCTGGTGGCCAGAATATTCAGTGCCAGGATATCTAAGTAAGTCTTTTGTACTGTAATATCGATCTTAGACCTTGGGAGAATTTACTCATGAACAGTCAGGTTTAAAATAATACGATCCTGACGGGTGTCCGAAGCTTCAATGAACAGCATTTCCGCGGCCGTGAATTCAAGCGCGTGGTACGTAAAATAATTATAGGTGTCATAAGTTGTGGTGACGTGACTATGTTTTTGCGTTGAATGCGGTTGTGCATGCCCTGATCATCTCAGAATATCAGATCATCAACTTTCTCATAGCACACCGTCAACGCAGAGACGATGACTGCTTCAGGTGTGCGTAAGTTATGTCTGTTAAATCCATTTCTGTTCGTATCAACCGCCGTCGTTTGATACACCGCCAGCTCTCCTTTTCATAAACTTGTGTCATGGTGGTCAGTTCTGTTGGTGCATCGCATGATGAATGTATTGTTTGTTTTTCGGTCCAGCTTTAAATTTTTCTTTTACCTGTCATCCGAAGTGCAAAAGTATGTACTCTTATAGCGAACAAATCCACGTTTCAATTCTTATTTCAGTTTGCCAGAATAATCTGATACAACCGTTCTTGACGTAATCAGAGTCACACGGAGCAGATACTCGTTTGGCGACATCCGCTGAGTAATAACCTGTCATATTGGCCCAGGCCAAGCGATGCATGTGCATAGAACTCACCACCAGTGCCCGAAGCTGTACCACCCGTGGTTCCACTCACACACCACGTATCTAGTATAGATTCAAAAGAATGGGATCAGGAGGGATGCGAGTGGAGGCTTTTGTGGTCAAGTGGACCAGTGCTGGTTAACCAGTATGAAACTGAGACTTTTATCTTGCAATAACAAAATGATAGAGAGACTCCAGTGGTGAGATCTATGCTACAAAAAACCATATTAAAAGTTGAAACGAAGATATGTTCGCTATAAGGGTACATACTTTTGCACTTCGGATGACAGGTAAAAGAAAAATTTAAAGCTGGACCGAAAAACAAACAACACATTCATCATGCGATGCACCAACAGAACTGACCACCATGACACAAGTTTGTGAAAAGGAGAGTTGGCGGTGTATCAAACGACGGCGGTTGATACAAACAAAAATGGATTTAACAGACATAACTTACGCACACCTGAAGCAGTCATCGTCTCTGCGTTGACGGTGTGCTATGAGAAAGTTGATGATCTGATACTCTGAGATGGTCAGGGCATGCACAACCGCATTCATCGCAAAACCACCGAAAAGTGTGCGTCAAGAAGCTGTAGTCAGTTCTGGTTAATGGTATCCAGGACCGTCTACGTGCTGCGTACTATTCACTTGTGAGGTACAAAATGGTCCCAGTATCGGTAATTGTTTCATTCAGAGGACGTATTGGTCGCGGTCCACCAGTGTGATCTAGTAATTCCAACTGCTCCAGCACTGATATAGCATTCCGCTGCAACATCTGGAGATACGTCGCGAGATGTTAACATTTTGTTTACTCTCTTCAGTCACGAACGTACAACATTGGAATATATAGGACATGCGGATAGCAACAACAATAGAAACAATCAACAATTGGGTTTACACAAAACAAGGACTGTTATCAGTTCCAGGGCAGACAAACTGCATGAATCAACAGTTTATGCACACACAGGACCGGACGGCGAGTTTTGATTAGCATAGCTTCGGAGAAGGCAAGCAACTTCGGATTCCGATTACACAACGACACATGAAACGAATTGGCGGGGTCAACAACGTGACCTGTTTCCATGATGTGCCTGGCTATGGGTGAGGTCGGATTTCGTCTTACTCGTTCGGTTGACATTGCCTGTTGCGTAGTGGCGCGCACCAACCACTTGGGCATATGTTCAGCCATTCTTTGTCGTAGGCACCGATCTGTTCTGCCGATATAGATGTCACCGCAACTGCAAGTGAACTGATAGATTACATGTGATACAGAACATTTCGGTAGGACACGATTGTGAATAAGCTGAGTGACACTCCTAGTTATGAATAACAACCGCAATTCGGCCGCCGGGTATGTGCGAGTTGGAGCAGACTGTAATTGTTGACTTACATCAGTTGTGATATGATCGCCTTTCAAGGGAAAGTTTAAAAAGACCTGCTTCTTAGGGACCGTACTTACGACAGTCTTGATCAGTCTTTTCCGGCTGTGAATATCGATGAACTTCTCAGGATAGCCGTTCGCGAGCAACACTGTCTTTAATCTCTCCTCCTCTCCTTGCAAGCAGTCATCGGTGCATATCTCCCGGGCTCTATGAAACAGGGTTCTCACGAGACCTCGTTTATAAGAGATTGGTGCAAATGAAGAAAACTGCAAATACTGACCGCTCCAAGTAGCTTTACGGTGTACTGAGCGTTGCAGTGAACCATCCTGTCGTCTAGTGAGTGAGATGTCTAGAAAAGATAAACTATTGTTTGTTTGCTCTTCGTGAGAAACAGAAAGATTAGGATGAG
>JTDE01000805.1:18363-38635 GCA_014338405.1 Paragonimus skrjabini miyazakii
TTAAACATGCCACTGGTCTCCATCACATTTATAGCACAGTCCACATAAATAACAATCGTTTCAACACTTTATCCAATTGTCAGATTAACGGCACGTCATTCTCTTATTTGTGTTTCAGGGATGTGAACTGGTTTCAGCATGATAAGTCACCTAGACTTGGATGTGTGTGGCTGTCGTCCGTCAAACTGAACTCAGGATTGTGACCGAACAAGAATTGACGTACAATTCATACAGACAGACAAACACAGAACGAGCTAGTCACTCCAGGGTCCACATGTACGACGCATATTCGTTGAAATGGAGTATCGATTGTAAACCGTCATTTACACGTGCAGTCTGCACCGTTAGTTTTCGCTCAGTCACTTGGCGAGTTGTAAATCTATTTCGTTCTTGAATGATTTTTTTTACTAATGAGTGTCTGACAGAAACATTTTCGTGATATTGTTGAAGCGTGTGTGTCAGCAGCCAGGTGTCATCGAACGTATACCGTGGTGAGCACGGTACATTATTCCACTCTCCGTGGGAAGCAACAGCACGGGTTTTCAGAGCCCAGGATCCCTTCAGCGGATATTCAACCAATTATGCACACCACCGTAGTACAACTAGTGAGATGGGATTCGATTCCGATCCTCCGATAACACAACCGCGCCCGATTCCTCTGGCCAAGTGAGAATCAATGAACGACTTGGTAGAACAAATCGACAGCTCCAAATAGGTTAGCCCCATAGTCACGAGGTTAAGTAGGGCGGTACGGTGCAAATATGCGGTGACTGGAAGGCGGTAAATAGTCAGGCTGTGTTCGGTAAATTCATAATCTCAACGGCCGATGAGTTACTGGCCCAGATGGTTGACGCCCAGTTTTTCTCAAAATCGGATTTAAAGAAAGCATTCTTCTGCATGCCATAAACACCGGAATCCAAGTGCCTTACAACCGATGGACTTTTCTACCGTTGGAAACGTCGTCGTACCTACCAGTCAATTTACGGAAAACAAGCGCCAACAATGCATCCTGGCACATTCGTCCGCTTGAAAGCATGGCAAGCGAGCAAAGGTCAACCGGCGCTGTCGAGACCGACTGGAATAACTCGGGCATGTGGATTGGGAACGTACATGCTTACAACCGACTGCAAGGTCAACGCCAGACATCTCTACGCATCACTGATGCAAACAGACACAAAGTACCACGTCCACGCTGTGTGATCCCTGACAAACGAAGTCGATCAATCCATCAACAGACACACCACACGCTACAGTTTTGACCGGCTTTCGAGCTAAGCCAGAGGTGATGTGTACGCGTGAAGGTCGTCTATGTGCTCCAAACTCGTGTTGGGACTTGAGCTGCGTTGTGATTGGTCGCGCTTTCAAGGGCTAACGACTAATTCGTCCACGCAGTTAAGAATGACGCTATTGCTTGTAAAACGTCATAACAAAGTATGTACTTCTACTGAGTCGCGTGTTCTCTCTACCGTTGTTATAGCCTGTAAGGCTCAACGTTGATTGAACAGGTATAGGAACACAACACACGGAGATGATATGACTGAACGGCTTGGATGAAAATTCACGTACACCCTCTTCCGGACCTATAGCCAACCAATTTAGCTGTGGTTTCAGCGATGTGTGTTATGCCTGTTAGCCCACTCGAATGACTCGTTTAGCAGGTCTGATCTGCGGTGCGAATAGAATGAAATCAAATATTTATACATGTCACACTCGTTCGAGCCATGCATGTTAATTACGTTAAGCCCTTTGATTCGGACTCTGGATTTTGTTGCCAAGTCTAGGGGAATGCGACAGCTGCGATCAATTGTGGGTGATGTTCAATTTGAAAGTCCATATTTCTTGGTCATACTGCACGTGTACCAAACACAATTAACTATGGATGGAATGATTTAACAAGATTGTGCACTTTTTGCTTTAGTTTGGAGCTCGTGGATTAATCGACCAACAATCCAAAGTAAGGTTGCGATCGTCTTCAAGATCGCCAGATATTACTCCACCGGATTCTTTTCTTTGAGGCTACCTCAAACACAGAGTCTACAGAGAACTTTCATAGACGTCGGGGGAATTCAGAATTGGCATGCTCATGAATCTGATGTAATCTGTACGATTACTCTGCAACGTGTGCCATCGGTAAGACTGAAGCGACTGCTTTATGAAGGATAAACGACGGATACCATTTTGAATAGCTCTTATGATTGTGTTTTGTACACTAAGACATTTTCTTCTTATTTTTACGTGACAGTAATGCCGACCTGTTAGTAAAACAATGTATCTCTAGCAGTAATTGGCAGATTCGTAAGTCAGGTTGATTCTGTCAGTCCTAACTGAAAATTCGAAATCTGACCAACCATACTGTGAAGTATTTTCTCACCAAGATAAGATTTCGGTTCGTGTGTAGTGGTATACTGTTGAGTAGATATTTTAGCTCATAACGCCTTAAGTGATTATTTACAAATACAAGTTAGACAGGCGTAGTGTGTAAACAAGCCACTGAAAATAGATACCGATTATTTATCGCAAGCAACGTACAACTGGTCTCGCATAATGTATAAGGTACCGACAAGCATACATTAATCAAAGACCGCCAGTTCCAGTTAATTGTATCCAGTGACATATCTACATACTGCGTATGGTTCATCAATAACATACAAAAATGTATCCATGTCGGCAATTGCCTTTCCTAAAACGACTGTTCTCCTCGTCGCGGTCCACCAATTTGATTTGGTTTTAGCATGACCAATCTAGTCCAGTATGCGCACGGCATTCTTCAGGGGAATATTTATTTCTAGAGGGCAGACCACCTGCATCTGGACGACATTTTTTGAACGAGCTATTGACGCTTATCTTGATAACAGCAAGTTGCCTTCATCACGACAGTTATACATGGAAAAATGGTTAACTGAGGCATGTTGACAGGAAATGGAAAGACACTACTCAGTAACCAGGCCACAGAACTCAGACCTGCCAAGCAGCGCTTATCGTTTTGATAGCATGGCTATAAAACGCCACGTCAGAGTCCATAAATAGCGTGATACACCTAAAAACAGTATAACGTGTCTCAGATTCCACGGGAAAATTATCAGTTTTCGATTACGCTTTTATTAATTTGTGAATATGTTTCGTTCCTGTATGCAACGTTCTATTAACCATCGTTTATTGGAATAATTATCGTGATGAAACAATCGGTCCAATTACACTAATCCATGCGATCTGGTTCTTAGCCTGGCGTTGCTTTTCAGGGGCTAAAACGTGGGAACAGTCGGGTGTTATCGATCGTGGACTGTGGTAGCGAAAATGCCAAATCGATGGCGCTGAACGACCACGGGAAATGCGCGTACACCCTACCTCACCCTACTGACAACCAGCTAATCTGGCTGTGACTACAGCGGTGTGTTGTCGGCGTTCGCTGATCCAACTCGATTAGGTTTACTGATGAGTAGGTTTGTTTTTGGATAAGCTAATCGTGACTGTTTTTTGCATAATTTGATAAGACCATTCGTCATCCAGTGCTCGATGTTATTTGGTTTTCTCAGTTAGCGTTTAGCAGAATCCTTACACCATTGGAGATTTCGGGCTTAGCTGCATCCGGCTGAAATCTGAGATGCTCCTTATTTATAAATCGGTCGGTTCTTACTTAATGGAGTGCCGTGGTACATGACAGATGCGAAATGAAGGATTAGTCACTCTGAATCTTGCCAGGTGACAGTTTAGCTTACTGATGCGTAGCAGGGGATTTTGGTTTTCATATAGAGTGAACATCACCCACAAATGATCACAGCTGTCGCACTCCCATAGACTTTCCAGTCAGTTTAGCTTACGTCTAGACCACTGGCAATGCAAACCGGTAGCTGCTATATAACAATAAGGCATATAAAGCTCTCAGAGCATCTGGGGTCAAAATGACAAGAAATCTTGTGGTTAGCGGTTCAGCTTGACGGCACCATAGCAACGTGAGGTGGTCGCAATATTTTGCCGTGACCATTTTTTTAATTTGTGCATAGGCTTTTTTTATGCTTTCTAATAAGTTTTTCAGTTCTGTTGTAGAAACCGTGGTTTACGTGTTGTTAACAAAGGGGATATTACCAAAATTTTAAGTGACTATCATTTTGTTGTTGTATGCACTAATTTATAAAGTACATAACTTAGCTTGCACCTGTTTGGTGTGCATTGACACAGTCAGCGATACACATTGCGCTGGTACACTTTTGTTCCTCTTTTTGCTACCAGGACCACACTTCAAAGAATAATTCCAGTGTTTACGTAAATTGCATGGTCGCGCAACGGTACGTTCGCTCACGTCAGTTACATACTCGAACCGATCACGGGATCGGTGCATACAGGCAAAATGGTAGACTGGCCAATGAACAGTTATAACTGGGACCTAGGGTTGTGTGTATGTGACATGTTCGAATATTTGATTTTTTTTCAACGCAAAAAGAAGCGAGGTGGTCAGTCCCGTAGTGGAGGTAGGTGGGCCGGTGACCGGTAGATCAGCATGTGATTCAAATGTCGAGCCTACAGTAGTCAACCGGCAGGTGGATGACGTTGAGTGCAACCACACACTGCTAGTTTGATTCACAAGGGCGATTCCCAAGAAGTATAATAGAAATTGAACACCGAAAAGAAGATGGAGGGCGTAGCAACATCATTAGTCGGCTGTTGTGCAACAGGTTACCTGATGAAAACTTGTTAGTTTCCCAGACGAAAGTAAAAGGCAACACTTGTGACAGTAAACACGCTCAATTTTAGTGAGTTTCCATGGCTTATTTTATAGACAAGTAGCAACAATGGAATAAAGAAATATAATGGGTGCCAAAGCCTAGGCTTTCCTACTGATTGGCTCTGCTCGACTTGCAGCTCGTTTGTTTTAACACATAACATTTAAATGATTTCTTTTACCCCGGTGCTCGTTATAACAGAGTCCGATGCTACTGAAGCGTCATTCGGACCGATCATTGCATTGACACCAATTTGTTCTAATGACCGGCACTGATTGGCTGTAACCCTCCGCGAATCAATGGTTCACCTGGCGTCAGTGAGTTCGTCCAATCCAATCCTTTTACATTTACCAATGTAATATTATGTTCACTACCATCTGCCTCTGATGCACGAATAAGTTTTTTAAGATGGCAACCAAAACCTCAGAACTAGCTAAGACGCGTTGGTTCATGGTCTGGCGAACAACATCTCAGGCTACCGTATGCTTTGCCGTTTAACCATATTGGAGCACGTTTTCTTGTGGAATTCTTAGCTATTCCATTTTTAATATTTGGAAGCCACTTCGGGATTTCCTCTGAGATTCGAGTGTGTAGTGTACTCACTCTACGGCCTATTTACTGCAGTTCGTCTGTACAGGTAAAGTGAGAAAAAGGCCTAAATTGGTTAATTTTGCAGTGCATTTTCTCATCGGGTTGTTGAATGTAGAACAGTATGTTTACCCGATAGAAAGAAGTCCAATTTGCGAAGAGAAATGAACTCTTTTTTAGAAATTTAAAAGCGCTTCATTTTATTTTATTTTCAGTTTTGTGGCTTGCATCCGACTGGTTCATTATTTGGTCTAGTTTGAAGGTCTTCCAAAAATCTTCAAATATACCTGTAGTTCCCACTTGTTTTGCGTTCGGTTGAGCAGACAATGCAGTTTTTTCAAAGGTAAATTTTGTTCTAAACTAAGTATAGGGAAGGGGTTTCTGAGCTGCGAGGGTTGCCTTCCGTCTTGGTTTTGTGACATATTGTGTCTTTTTCCGTAATCGGAATATTCTGGACCAATTAATTTATCGCAGTCTTCCCCTTTCCTTAGAAATGCGCCGACAGTTCGAAAACGTAGATCACGTATCGAGAGACGTGGCTTACTTCTCACCTAGGCAACACACAACTCTCGTGTTCAGGAGGGCACGGTGGGCCATCTATGAGGCAAGTGGGATATTGAGTTAAAACATCGTATTTAAGTCCGATATCTGTAAAATCATGAAGCCGACATTTTGGCTTAGCCTGAATATATTAGTTCATTTTACTTTTGTACACGTTGCTAAATAGTATCGATGGATGAGCACAATGTAATTTTTTCCGACTTATTCTCGTGTACTTTTCGTAATAACATTTATCTGGTTGAAATGTTGTCATATGCTGAGCATTTGTCAATTTATTTGTTGTGGACATATATTTCTATCAGGTGTGGTTTTGGGTGCCCTTCCATCTTCGTCAGCTTGAATTCTGCTGTAAGTTGAATTTTTTCAGCTTCTTAAATTGTACTACGTCTGTGTGTTTACATGTCATGATTTCGCCAAAAATCGACATTATTCTGTCGTTCTCCTTGCAGACTCAATCGAACAGAACATGAGTGGAATTATCATCAGAACAAATAGTACAGAACGAATACCTACGTGTTGATTTTCATATACATCCGTACTCATTTTACACGAATTGTACCGTCATTCATTTTGTCAAATCCTTTATGTTAGGAGGCGCGCCTTCTAACGAGACAGCCAGGACGCGTCATGCCACATCGATCGACCGGCCCAGCTCAGATGGTATGGTCCCACTCAGCCAATCAGATTGCAGGTGTGCGGTCCAACGCCTGTGCGCTATCTGGACAGTTTTATCTCGCGTTGCCTTCTGACGCCCCATGTAATGTGATGAGTTCTGACACCCTGACTGCCATAAATGACTGTCTCATTTGATTCGCTTTGTGTCTGTCGGCCATCTATGGTAATCGTTTTGTCCTATAAATCTAGAGCTTATGTGGCCTAAGTCTCGTCTCGTCTCGCTCGTCCAATAGACAGTGCTGCCGCGTCTCTTCTCACTCCTCGGTTTTGGGTCAAGCGACTGAGCGCTTAACCAAGGTGACGATACAATACTTTATGGCAGACGGTAATAAACGGTGTTGGTTTTGGGGTCACATGAAGAGACTAACAGCTAGATCATCATACTTACTGCAAGGATGGAGCACAAGTGAGATGACAAGACGGATTCTATGAACATTCAGTTGGATTCATTCGGTCTCTCGTCAGCCAACTGGGATCCCTAGTGAGTTATGTATCATGGCCTATCTCGGGCCCCGTGGTACCCCAGTTGGACCTACTGAACAGGTTGCATGTAGTAGTAGCTTTTACGTATGCTGTTAACAAGCCCAAAAGTATCTTTCGAGGTGTGTGGACAAATTGGTTCTGAGAAGCCCAAGAGGTTTCCCTAAGTGCTTCGCTAGACTGTGATAAACTGAATTCGTAATCGACATGTTGGATCTCAGTAAAACTTTAACTTCATGCGTTTTTAGGAGATCGCACACATACGGTGGCTGTTTCTCAGGAAACTATTTCGGAGTCAACCAAATCCTTAACTCTAGATGTAGCAGATTACTTAACAAATCTGTTTCTACCAGTCGGACTGCATTTTTTGGCTATGATTCAGACAAAAATTACTACTGGGAGACGAAATATGAACCATTCTAGTCACGTTTTATTGTTCTGTTGAAGTTGATCATATATGATTCCTTATCCGGAGCCAAAATGATGATATTTGGATCCTTTTGGGGGAGATTCAGCGCTCTGTTGCCAATAAACAATTTTCTTTGCAAGGTAACGTCTGAAACTCGTAAGTCAACTCAGTCATTTTGTTATGAACCAACTAAGGCTCTAACTCAAATGACCAAATAGATATTGTGGGGGACTGTCAGGCAGGAAGTGCGAGCATTCCAACTCTCGGCGGAATAACCCAACACAGGGGAGAGGTGCGTTCAAAAACCCACGGTGAGCGGATGGAGAACGGCGTGGGCGACCGGATGAGTCATCGCTCGTTGTCGGTCTTGTTCCTTTGTAAACTCCCGTATCAGTGCAGTCCGTGTATGTTGATACGATGCTGCGGCCTTTGTTTGTTTGTTCAAGGCATAGACAGCTTTTGCTCGTTCAGTTAGCAATGTTCCTAATGCCGTCAATAGTTGTGTTTCGCTTTTCAATTCGTTGAAGCCGCAATCGCCTCAAATTCCGACAGCCACTCTTCCACGTCTCCATCCGAAAATTGGTTTGGCCAGGGCAACTTCATTGCGTTGTGTTCAGGGCACGGCACCAGTGTAGCGAAAAGGCGTCCAATAAAGCACAATCTTTATTGCCCAACCCGCTAGTTATCATGCCACACGAGCGCTCGCGATTTTGAATCACAATTCCAGTCCAAAACACACCCCGGTTTCCGCTCGCACGTCGTGTGCACTTCTACCCGGTTTAGGTGTGTGATTCGCGCCTTCTACCCGGGCGTTTTCTGTCTGCTATTCCTCGTTCGTTGATCCAATTTCGTTGAGCGATGGCTTGTCCGGTCGCTCGTGCTGTCCTCCGTCTATCTACTGTAGGCTTTGAACGTACTCTACAGCCGTGTCGAGATATTCCTGAGTGTTGGAATAATCACGCCTTCAATTTAGTCATCCATCCTATTTCGGCTGCCACGTCTCGCTCGTTGATCCGATCCGGTCGAGCGATGACTCATCCGGTCGCCCACGCCGTTCTCCATCCGCTCACTGTGGGTTTTTGAACGTACCTCCCCTGTGTTGGGTTATTCCACCGAGAGTTGGAATGCTCGCACTTCCTGCCTGACGGTCCCCCACAATATTCATACTGGGTTTCATTAGTGATAAAATTGGTACAGGATGGTGTAATATGAAACTTCAAGACTACTGCCTCAACCATACGTTGAAAAAAATTGAACAGAGGTCCATATACAATAACAATAAAATAGATAATTTTTTAAACATGCAGTGGTTCGCTCTCTAGCCGTTCGAGATATATCCGGGAAGAAATTCAAATTGCTTATTAGACAAACTAGTATTTTGCCTGTATGCACCAATTCGGTTGTCATGTCGTATATATAATTGACGCGAATGAACAAAACGTTATTCGAGTATTTAACCCACATTAAATTTTCGGCGTTATTCAAACGCGAAAGAGGACAGCATCACATCAAATAAGCCAAATTATGTCTAGGTAACAGTGGTACCCTAGTCTACCGGGAAATCGATAAACAACGCAAGTTGACTTCTTGGACAAAAGCTTAAGATTCAGCTCTCGGAATTCATAGAGCATATGACCGATTTGACGAGACAGTTCGTTCACAACTCTGTCTTGACGAGGATACGTTACATGCCCTTCCGCATCAAGTATTGTATTTTGCTTTATCGAAACCAATTGAAAGGTGCTGATGATTGGCACTGGGTTGTTTAGAAACGAAGGCGACATCGGTGGATGTTTCCAAATTCGGAACGTCAGCAAAATGAGATTGCGAATGAGAAAGTTTGGCGCAAAAAAAGCCAGAGATCTCATGAGCAGCCTACTATGTAAGACCCAAGCGCAATCCGGCATGTCGTCAAAGTCAAATGACCAACAGCAACAGCGAAAGGCAGCGTGTCTCTACTCCATTGCGATTGTTCTGATGGTTAAGCTGTCGGTAGACTCGGCTTGGTGTCTTAAATCTGTGCGCCAGTTCTGTGCTCGAGTTCGTGAATTAATTGCTCTGCTACGATAGATTTTGGTAAGTTACTACAAATTGGACACAAACAAAAAGGGGTGTTCTTTGGTAAATCAGAGGGACGACTTGATAATGCCACTTTAGCAAGCTTCCTTTCAGTTAGGGGGTAACACGATAACGCAACAGTAGATGTATAGAGCGCGTGGCCTGATTCGAGACAGAGGGCACGCGTTAACAACACACCAAGTCTTATTGAGTTAATAAAATGTTCAAATGCCTAAGCGATCCAGAGCTGTAACCCATAAAACACAAGACAGTTAGATTCCAAGTTCCGTCACAGCCAATGAAAACGAGGCCGTAAAAACATGATCAGTCCAATAGTGCTTACACAGCATCCTTGAGATGATTGTTTGGGATAGATGAAGACTTCTTAAGGAGTGATGTGGCTGATGGAGGATTCTATATGTTGAAATTAAGTCTTCTCTGGTGTCAATAGTGAGTTGAGAAATATCCGGGCTTACGCAGCTTGTATGGATATGGTAGTGAACGGAACGTCGTATCTTCTCAACAAGGACTGTGTACTTCATGAGATACGGACACCGACTCTAGGTATTAAGCTTAAGATGGGGGTACATTATCAGTCCGGACGTAAGCTCTCCAAACAGCCTAATGAGCGGCCCAAGAAATAAACTTGCCTTCTCGGCCATTGACTCACGATTTGGAGACAGGCTGAAGTCACGTGAAACAATCGTTTCTAGGTTTTCTTCACAGGTGTTTCGTCTCCAAGTACTCACAGCAGCCGAACTGACGTGGATGCATAATGTTACACTTGCTGGTGTTTGATCTGAACCGACTGTTCGCAATTCTGAGGTGTAAATCGTACAGACAATCTCGTATTCACTCTGTCTGTGTCACGCTATTCAAATTTGAGTGTCAGTGGCATACACGAATAACGAGCAAGTGACAAGTATTGGGATTTAGAGCACGAGTAAGATAAAAAGACGGAAGTCTCGGTATGCAACTCTTTGGCACACCGCCAATCGTACAGTACCAACAAAAAGATACGCATTTAATTCTTACAGCAGAGTGGCAATCTTGTAGGTAGCTGTTGGTCCACAAGAGTAGATAATTCTCTTATGGAGCTTCATGCGTAGTTGTCGGTGGTCTACTCGAGCGAAATCCTTAGAAAAACCCAGAAAGGTATTAATGGTCTAACCGCTTCAGATCGTTTTCACAGAGCAATAAGCAACTTCATAGTGAGCAAAAACCCACTTGAAATCCAGGTTTATTGTCAGGCAACAGTAAAAGTCGAATGAAATGATCACGTAACTGGTCACCAATCAAAACCACTGAATTTTGGAACATGAATGATGTGATTGGTCTAGAACTAGCGAGCACCTCCTTTATGACAGGCTACACGGTATATCCTCTAGGTTTTGGGGGACTTGCCCTCCCACAGACGGAGACCGACTAAAAATTCATGCAGCAGTCACGACGGCTTCGTATCACACCTCTTTGTCAGGATTGTTGTAAATCAAGAATTCGAGTGGCACAAGGATGGTTTATTCAGCAAATAAATAAACACAATGAACATAAACACGCAATTGCACATAATGGTAGGTCCGGAGTGGAGCAGCTATCATTACCGAGTTCGTGTACGAAAGACAGTTTTTGCTTGCATTTTCTCCCATAGTTTAATACGTGCATCCACCAGATTGCTCACGACCAGCATAGTCCGACAATTGGTCCTAACCACACTCCTCCCCTCAGAACGATTGTTCCAGCTGCGGCAAAAATCTTTCGGGTTCTTTTCATTCTCTCAATAAGTTGACTATAGGTAATGATGATGCTGACGCACCTGACGTGCGTTCTCTTCTGACTGGGAGATCATACCATTCGTATAGCTGACTTTTGTGAGCGCGATGCCAATGTTTTTCACTCGTGATTAAACACACTGGTCTGCCGTGTTCCACTACAACATGCGGCCCTCTTCACTTTATGGGGAACCTTCTAGATCCGGGCCATGATGCTCCCGGCCTCCGCCGGTCTCTGCACATGCCTCTTGAGCTGGGTACAAACACAGCGTGAACCAAACTTGTTGAAGCTCAGCTTTATCAAAAACCTTGTAACACTCAAGATAAAATAGATACATAGGAGTTGTTATAACCCGTCCAGCCGTGCGGAATCAGAACACGAGACTCGAGAGCGTACACTGAACTTCTGCCACTTTGTGGGTGACCAAAACGAATGTGACATGTTACCCAAAAGCATGACCAGTCTGACAAACAACTAATCAGAAAGCAGAGACATATTGATCCAATTTAACCAGACCACAAACGGCCGGTAGGACCAATAAGCAGGCGTTAGGACAAAAGCACATCGACTATCTGCAACAACGGGAACGTGTCCGTAACAGGAGTGCAGTCCTACCTCGATAGTATTTGTCCGAAAGTCGCGATCAATCAACACATTTGTGACGCATGAATATCCCTTACGGACTGCGCTCTACCCCTTAATAATGAGTTCAAGGTCTTTTAACTTGGTTTAGAAGCAATCATCCTGCAGGTGCCCCATTATTTTAGAGATCAGTGAAAGCAACGTTACTGGTCGACAGTTTGCTGTGTCACCTCCGCACCTCCTTTTGTAGTCAGATCAGTTGACGAGGGACGATTGAAATCAACTGTTACAAGTGTTGTTAGTTCGGTGGCATAAACTTTCAGGACCACAGTTATGTGCCGGGTGGCTTGAGCATGCATGTGTATTAATTTGATTGATTCGTAACAGAACTTCGAGGTAATCCAGTCAAATTGCTCTCTATATGCTCAAGAATCAAATGTGAAGATCTCACCTTGCACTTATATGATGCAAAGCACCTACTGTTTCGTAATACCTCAACCTCTAAATGGTCTAATGCGTCTTGAACTGTATGTGTGCTGTTGCTAAGCGAGACAGTGTCATTATCATAGTCGAAGTCTATGATTCTGCATCCTGGGATAAGCTGCGTAAGCACTGATGAAACTGACCATAGTTTTGTGGGATATTGTCAACTGCAAGGTTGAAGAGAAAAGACGAGAAGGGATAGCCTTGTTGCACTTCAAATGACACGAGAAGTTACAACCGTCTGCCATAAGTCCTAGCATTGCGTGTGGATCACAGTCTTTAGAATAGATAGGCACCTGTCAGATACCCCATTTATCAGAATCGAAGACTGTCTTGATGACCAGCAAGATATCTACTGTTGACCATTGCTAGAAGGATCCGTGTTAAAGCAGCTGATGGTGAGGAAGATCCGCTCTCTGCTGATGCTTTAATAACAAACCTTCGAAGACAGATAACAGGGCAGTCACAAATAGTGCAGCATTACAAAAGATACTCCGATGGCATCTTCTTCATCGCAGACGATCAGAGTTTAAGGGACATGACGAATTTTTGCATCCAAACGTACATTTCGCCACGGAAATCGAGCCACAAACCTACTATCTCTTAATAGATGCATCAAGAGAAAAGCAATTCTACTCAACAATGTGCTTATAGCATGAATACTTGGACAGGTCGGCATTTAAATTTTGAAAGTTTCGTATTCTAACCATGTGAACAAAGTTTGGTTTGATCAAGTCAGGTGCAATTATGCTGAAGATATAGCTTAAGAACAACTAGCTGCGTCATAAACCATTTATCAACTTGATGGAATTCTGAAACCGTTTACCACAAAGTACAGTCTCGTGAAATGGGAATTCGACCTGGATGCAATGTCTAAAAATCCGGTACTCCTTCGTCTTCCTCTTAAGGACGACAATGTACGCTAACCAACTCAAAATCGGCTAGTTTTAGTTCCGTCGTGAGAACATACAATGCTGCTTTCCAAGTAGATTCCGATGCCCTGTGCGACACTGCAAGTTTAAGAGTCAGCCAAATTCATGTTAGCAGTAGAGATAGTGGGTGACGCATAAGGGGTTCGAAGACCGCCGCAAATGATTACGCTACAGTTCATAATACTGAGAAACGAACCAGAAGTGACCGTAAACTTTTGGCGAGGACAGCAGTACTGGGTAAGGTATACGCACAAAACGGCAATGCACGCAGGACCTGATATCGAAGTTACCAAAATCTACCACTTACAGAATCAGAATGTTTGTCATTTGTTTACCGGGAGTTCTGACAAATCGCGAGGATGACAGTGTGATATTAGGAAGGGCTGTTACAAACAATAAGGGAAAGCAAAATGCTCAGTCACACACTGATGTCGTTGATGAAACAATAGTGGTGCACGTACTTTAACAAGACAGCTGTAGCATACAGTCCAGAGGACGAAACATTGGGTCAATGAACAACCATAGTGATGCAGCTACCTGGACACCTCCAAGGTCCGATTCTGAACTCGTTGAGTATGGGACTAGCTTACACATTGTAGCAATCGAATAATCAACCGGACGGGGCTATTCAACAAGCGTCGAGTGAAAGAGAACATGAAAGTTTGGCTAACGGCACGAATAAACAGCTGCGAAAGTCGGAAACGAAACCACATATTATATTGAGCCCAGACAACAGCCATCAGTGGGACAGCCATATTTGATCCCTTTCATCATAATATGTTGAAGCAACATATGGTAAAACCTTAGTTGAGTCAACAGTCCTCGCCTTCTTTTGTTACGCAAATTATCGGATAGATTTAAGCGGCATTCACTCTGAAACAGATACGAGAATATATAGATCGACAGTTTGGCCGAAGGCTACACAGCAACGGCAATAGTGTGATCTGGGTCCACCTATTTTTGATTCCCTCCCGGGGAGAACACGGGACGATACTGCATAAAGACTTTCATGCACACTCTCTGCTGGCTGCTTTCAGAAGACTTTTTGGGACGGACTGAACTTTGTTATGGTTAACTTGTTAAAAAAATGTGCATATTCCCGTAAACGAAATATTCTAATATACACAAGGGGGTATTTTGTATCCAAAATGCGTGGGCTGGATATGAGAAAATACTTCCTAAACGGATTTGTTTGTAACAGGGTGCAGTTATTCTGAAGCTGGTAGCGACAAGTTTAAGTAGTGCGCGTAGAAGTTGGTAGAACAAACCAAAAAGTGACCGATGGGGAAAGGGATTCTGTTTCTGAGGGTGCATAACTGTAAGCGAGCAGCCCTCAAGGTTGTAGTGAATATGCTGATAGGACTGCGAAATTATGCACCCGCTTACTAAACTAGTCAATCTAGCAGTAACGCTAGGAACAATGCAGAGCGTACAGTATGACAAGCGATCAACATATGTTTACGCGGCACGCCCAAGTCATGTAAATCTTAGTGAAACCAACACCTGTACCGGCACGTTAGGTTTGCCTGCTCTCAAAGCAAGAGAAATGTCTGCGGTGTTGGAAATGCACACAAAGCAAGCGTTCGGTCACTTACACCACGTGATATATGCAGTCACGCTATTCACGAGATCGCACGTGGGCGGCATCCGCACGCAGGAGTGGATCACCCGGCAGCCTTAGAGTAGTACATACTGACCAGTTGAACAACCCGCCTATCAATTAATGGACACCGACAGTAGACGAATAGTAAACGGGCTGGCGCGTGCTTTATCCGAAGGATTGTCCCAACAGTAGTCTACCGACTGCACACCAAGTAGATAAAAACAGTGACTATCTGGGAAAGCCTCATCTAAAGCGCCTTAAATAAAACCTGGAGGCGGTAGTCAAACTTGTGTAGGGCTCATAAAACGCCACAATATCCAGCCGTATGAGAAACCGGTCCGTGGCAGTCCAGGTAATTTGTTGTCACATTGAAGGTCACCGGCTGTTCAACTATTACGAGCAGTTCCCGACACAAACGCACACCAAATAGGACACATCTTGGTTAGCATTTGTCCGAGAAACCCATTCCCCTTTTCACGCTCGGGTAGAAGACGGAAACTGAACAGTAGCATAGCACGGCCGATACGACGACGGCTACCAAGAGGACGCACTAAGACTGCTTGACGCAGAACTAACGAATGCAGACAACTTCGCTCTTTCTATCCACTGCTCACAACCGTTTTCAGATATGTCCAAGTGATAACGAGACCGACCATTAGAATGAAGCCCGATCTTGACTGCGGCCACCACGATCAATTCTGCACAGACACAGAAGGTACGTCGGGTAAACACTAAACAGAACATTGTAGGCAACAAACGGCCCTGGTTTGTACACTTAAAACTAGGGAGATATATCGCACACACCGGGTATAGCAAGCTGTCGAATCGCCTGGAGAGTATGCTTTCGTCGTAACTTACGAACTTAAGATTATGGTACGTCCAATAACAGTAGCATGCACCAGTTATTTCAGTGTCCAATGTGTTAAACGACGACCAATTCCGCCAACAGAGAAAAACGCTCCAGGAATGCCGTTACCAGGACTTGTTTCTGATAGGAAACTAAGATGCGCGTAAATTATAATGACTGAAGCTTTTGAGCATCACCATCGTGGAAAATCGAAAGCTTTCATTTCTTAACAAACATGGCGAGCCTGAATCCGCAAAGTTGTTGACACCTTTTCCTGTTCATAAATTTCACCGTTTTTGCTGAGTTTTTCCTCATATATTTATGCCTATTTAGTAACCTGTGGGGAACGGTGACCCGAACCATGGCATACACAAGACTCAGAGTAGAAAGCTGTGATAATCCATAGCCTGAAGTTTTCAACATTATCATCATCACAACAGCCTTGAGCCTGATCACAGGTACTGCGACTCGGGCCGCCGTTAACCAAAGCCGTTAAATGGAATACCCTAAAAGAAAAAAACGTGACTAAAAAGGTTAAAAGCTAATTATAGAGGAAAACTGGGCGGAAGGATTAGAAATGGCATAAATGCAGGTACGCCATTGACTGCGACACAGTACCATCTCGAATGGCATTTCTAGCCGACGATTTGAGTGATCACGAGAGCCTCACCCAGGCAGGAAACATCTATCCACTTTGCTTAATGGAACACTCAAGGTCTCTATATTTCGTGACTACGTTGCTGCTAGATCATCACGCCGTTTTACCCAACCATATAAAACTTTTAGTCCACACTGTGAAATTCGAACCATCAGTCACAGTAGAGCCGGATAAACCTCAAGTTGATAGGATACACATTCAGAGAGGACACTAATTTTCTGTACATTGTATCTCAAAGAAACATATGATGCACCAAAATCTTCTGTACAAAAAATAGGCAATGGAAATGAGCCTGTGGATCACTATACAGTTCATGTAGATAAATGCTGGATTCATCGTTTGACAGATTTGAGACGGGGATCACGAAAAGCTGAAGGGGCAGATAATGGGTCAAACAGTGGAGTGCCTGTGCAGACAGAATCAGTTGGGAAACCAAAATTCGTCGAAGAAGCAGGCGTGGGTCTGAAAGGTGGAATCGAAGTCCGACCAGAACATTCTGGTCGGAGAGGGATAGGTGCGGAATTGACCGGGAGTGGAGCCGAGTGAGGCACCGAATATGAGTGTCGTTCTGGGACAGGATGTGGCTCTCGTGTCAGATTGCGCTGAGAGATGAAAGGGCGATCACGGTCACCGGGAAGGTGTTGGGGGGTCCCAAAGGACATTGGAGGGCGATTGAATGCATTATTGAACCTAGTAGTTCAAAAACAAGAAACATGATACGATAGTACAACCAGGAATTTATACAACAAACGCAAGAAAAATAGTGAAAATGGCTTGAATTTAGCGCCTGACCAACGGGCTAACAAAAAGACAGTTGGCAGAACGAAAAAGCAAACGTTGTGATTAGTTCAGGGACTAAGCGTGAGTCACAAGCCTCAGTGTCCTTGAAAACTTTCGATCACGATGATAACCACAGAGCAGTCAAATGTTGGTGGCTTGTGCACAAGGCAACATTTCAGGATTCACTATTTACAACCGGTTTCTGAACGCACATACATCCCGTTATATGGCACCCTATTGTCACAGTATGAGTTGCTTAGTACACGGTCTAGGGATGACAATCGGTATTCTACTATGCGGAGAAAACAGCAATCAGAGTAGCCAGAAACATTCCATGAAAGTTTATTGCAAACACAGTAATCACACTTACACCTACAACGACCTCGACAAGACTGTAAAGATAAGTTATGTCCACTATCAGAAAGGATTATGAATTGAATGACTTATGATGACAGTACCGATCAAACGGCACAAACGTGATCCTATGTAGTGGCTTCTCTGATCATCATCATCATCATCACAGACAGCAATACATCAGTGGTTCACACTGATGCTTAACTGCCACACAATCATGAAGAAGAAACAAACCCTGTTTAGGAAGAGAGAAGAAAAAAGGGAGAGGGGAGCGGACCTAATCACTAAAAATAGCTACGTCTACAGTCAAACATAAAACATCAAGGTGCCTACATCTTGTAAACAAACAACCGAGCTGTAAGCGAAAGTAAGGCGTCATCAGCAAGACAGCTTCCTCACGGCTTTCAATGTTTCGCGTCAAGTGCACTCACTTCACAGTCAACTGGGCCAAACAACGAAAACATTCACGCCACTGAGCTCGCTTAGCCGACATCTCACTTAAAGTTTCAAGCCGTCGACTCTGTGAGTCGCGAGGGCTCCAGCCCGGGAGACGAACCCGATCTACAGTGCCCAAACCCTTCGTGAAAGATTTCATTTGTCTACGCCAGGTCATCATCTGTCCATCTCGCACCTTACGCTAATCGGTCGCAGCGTCAGCAAACAGTGCTCGGTGTGGCGAGCGATTAGCTGGCATCCTTAGTACATGACCCAACCATCTAAGTCTGTGCAAATGTAGTGAATGAATAAAAGAACTCATTTGACAATCAGTGCCAAACACCCGCTTCATAACCTCCTCGTTACTTACTCGCTGGTGCCACCCGACACCAGCGATTGAACGCAAACATCAGTAGTCAAACACTTGAAGACGGTTCACGTCTTCTACCCTGAGGGGCCATGTTTCGCTGCCGTAAAGTAATACAGTCCTCACTGTAGTCTGATATACGCGACCCTTAAGCTTCAGAGAGATACCCTTCTGTTGCATAAGTGCCGCAGATTAGTAAACACCGCCGTAGCCTTAGAAATACGCGCCTCTATTTTATTCTCTACACCTCCGCCGCCGCCGCTGATGCAACTTCCCAGGTATATAAGTAGCCATGTCCCCAAAAGTACTCTATCTTTAGTGCTCTTGATTCACTTCCGACTTGTAGGTAAACCTTCTCAATTTTAGGTACCCACCTACTTTGATTTTGTTAACAGATGATGAGCCCCGCGTGCACGAAACCATTCGGGTTCACAACATGGTAAAAGCGAAATTTTCGGAAAAGAGCATGGTTGGATTGAAATAAAGCATTTCGAAAACTTAGAGTGAACGGCAGCTACTGGCGTGTAAAATTTAAAAAGATATACCAAACGTTAGCCACTTCCTAACGAGGGCTAGCCTCATTTGCACCAAGAAGTTCAATGAGACAAGATAACTATCTGACGAGGGACAACCTCACACAGATAGTTTCCGAAAGTTATGACGACATAGTACTGTTTTAAAACTGGAGACCACGTTTCCGTAGTTTGAATAGGTGGAGCCATCAATACAGGCTATAGAGACTGTACGTCCTTCCGACGAACGTTGATGGTCGTAAGAGGTCGTCAAAGATCCAAATGTACAACAACTGCAAGTACAGGCGACCAAGAGGCAAAGACGAACCGACGAAATGTGATCGGATCGGTATGCTGTGTGACTAAGTATCCGAGCATCGGGCAGACGGACTAGTTGATAGTGTCACGGCGGCCGTATTCACAGGAGTGGGGGAGGGAACGATTGACGGATTCGGGCACGTGGGTGAAAATTAATCAGTGAACTGGAGAGCCTAGCATTATGGATGTGGGCTGTGAGATTAACCACAAGCCGTTAGTCACACCGAGTCGCTGGAAGGAGCGAGACGAGATAAATCGAAGGGGATTTTGATACCCGTAAATGTCCTACAGGGAATGTGGTTTTGTTTTTGTCAGTCATCAGAGTATCCGGATCACAGTTGTTTTAGTAGGTTGTTCGCCGGACGATTGTAGATGCTGCTCATACGTGAGCAATCTCGAGGAATAACATGCCATAAACGATGAATCAGTACCTATTGATAATAAGCTAGATCAAAAGTGCCACTCCAGGCAGGCACGAATAATAGACACACCGGGGTAAGCAGGGTCACTTACGCTGCAATCGGGGTTCACGCAAACACAAATGCGCAGCGATTCAGGAGGCGTAACGTGTACACATGTACGCTGAACAAATTGACGGATATACTTAGCATAGGTTAGACGATCGGAACCCGAAATGGAAGATGAGTGGTGAAAAAGCGTGCCTTTTCAATTTGACTCGTTGGACAAATAACCAGAAAGCGTATTTTACGCAAGGTACGTGTAGGTTTCGGAAAGTGTGGAGAAGGTCTGGACTTTTGAGAAACTGTTTCCAGATGTATAAAAATAGTGAAAATTTGGACTAACAGTTCTGGAAAAGTATGCCACCTGTTGTAATCTGCTGCATGCGAACGCAGATGCTTTTGTGATGTGTGCGGTTGTGTAACTTACCATTCACGCCAGTGAGTAAATAGAATTCTTTAGCCACGTTCGACTGGGCTAAGTTGGACGATTGCTACGTGGCGTGCTACTGACACTGCACAGTCCACAACATCGTGAGCATGCTACCATACAGATCAAATAAAATGGCTTACTGTTCAACCTACTATAATACAGCTCTGATTCGGCGTACAGCAGTTCAGTTCAGAATACACCATCATCAACATAACAACCATGAGCCTGACCAAAAGGTACTGTAGCTCGGG
>JTDE01000805.1:40545-63482 GCA_014338405.1 Paragonimus skrjabini miyazakii
AAGGCTTTTTCCATCTCTTTCGATTGTTCGACCAAGTATTGCTCACGGTCTTTGTGCAAGCTTTTAGTCAGCTCACGTTTAAGTTCTCGACGATCATCAGTATATTCACAACCAGATGGGATCGAACGCCCGGAGGAAAATCACAATGCGGAAAGCAACCAAAACGCACCTCCGTTGATATTGTTTCCAGCACACATGCAGAGAACTTTCACCGCTCAAAAATGTAGTGCAACAAAATACACGTGACAACGTGTTTGTGGAACGTTTAGCTTACAGTTCCAATTTCAACTCAACCGCGAACCTATGGGTGGTACCGGCAAGATAAACAGTCAGAAATGTTAGAGCCAACAGTTTAGCCACTGGATCGAGAAACAATCTGAAACAATGGGGATGACAAACACCTTAGTTGAAACGAAATAGGAGTGTATCTTATTGGCTCCAGCGTCCTTAGTCTTATCGCACCTACAAGACCGTGATGGAAGCAGTGACAATAAGCTGATGAGGAATAGCTGTCGATATCAGAGTATGGAAAAATATTCCTCTAGATTGTAATGTTAAGGAAATCAGCCTAAAAAATAGGTTCCTTTTATGGTTTCGTCCCAAGACATGCGCATATTATATCACAACCGGTGAGACCATCCAAAGGTTTGTGCAAGGATATCAGTAATGAGAGAGTTAAAGAGGGTGGAACGAGATAATTTTGCTGCGTAAGTTGGGGAAGACAGAGAAAAGCAACAGTTTTGTATAAGCCAACATTTCCCATAAAAACATATTGAAGGACAGCTTTTTTTAACCGAGTCACACCTGAGATCACCGTGTCCACAGAATAAGTATACGGAAACAATACGACATACTAGGCAAGGCAATCATCGCTGATCAGATAAAGCATACAACAATAATAGAGATGGTTAAAAGGACCTCGCAACAACAGCTTCAACGACTTCGGTTCCATAATATTGTTAGCGGAACGTGTGACCACAAACGAGTAATTATGTGCAAGCCCGTAAGGCTTCACGGAATCATGTCATATACTACCCACCTGGTTGCCACATTTCGCAATTACCGGCAGGGCGTGAAATGGCTTACAATGAGGTAGGCCGCGAACTCCAGCTGACCGTTAATAACCTATTTTGAGTCACTCCAACATATATATATCGTGCAGTACACAGTCTAATGACCAAGCAGAAAAACTGACAATTAAACTGTTGTTCACATGATTTCAAGTATACTTTCGAAAATCCATCAAAGTCTGAGGTATATTCAACGAACCTTGGACAGTCATCAAAAATACAGAGGCATAAATTAATAAAGTGCAGACGGTAAACTCACCGATCCCGAGTGTACCTATCCCTATGAATGAATGGGCCACTGTCGTAGTGATGTGATGAACGGTTGCGATCATTACGCTTATTGTCTGCGTCACGAGAATGATGACGATGGTGATGTTTCCTGGCTGATTCCAACGCAGACGAATTCTCACTGGTCACCGGTTGATCACTGATACCGCTTGTCGCATCCGAGTTTTTAAATCGCCGCTTAACGGCACGCCTGTAAATGCGTCTTAAATCCTCGGTAGATTTCTTTGAAAATATCTGCACAAAGTCCCATAAGTAGCTGTTGACATAAAATGAAGAGACTTAAAATTTAAGATTGCCAGGAATTAGCAGATACACAACCTCATAATCACTGCGAACCATAAAAACATGCGTAAACAAAACGAACGTTTTCCCATAAACTTGTGGGCAATCGGTAATTAGTTTAACTGGTAATGTTCAATCCTTTAGAGACTTTAAGACAATACGAACCAGCTACAATCAAGATGCACGATCACAAGGAATTGCAAGTGATGATGTATAAGCTTGACAGATACCTGTAGAGAGTACTATGCCCAAGTGGCTGATCGCAGTGGTAACAGCGATTTGTCAACCAACTCCGCATAGGGATCCAAAAAAAACAAACATTAGGAAGGGTATATAGAAATGGACGAATAAGACCAATAAACAAATGAACCAAGTAATCGGACAAGATATAGATGGGCACAGCCAGCTTACCCTTTCCAGGAACGCTGCGTGTTTTTATCTTCCATCCCACGAACCAAGTCATGGATATGATCGCCAATACGTAAAATGACCTTAGAAAACTGCTTTGTGTCTTCTTCAGGAGCATCCTCTAAATGTTCTAAGTGTTTGAAGTGTTTCTTGATCGGTAATAGTTTTTCTTTACACTGAAATAGTGAGGAAGAGAGAAAATAAGGAACAAATTAAAGTAGAGACGCCCAATGATTTCCTGGACTCAATCAGGAGGAAGAGGAGGGGGGGAACGCAAAATGTTTTGTAGCTAAAAGATTATTTTAACGATAACAACAAGGACAATTGACACTGAAAACGCTTCGGATGGAACTCACCTCAAGGAACAGAGGGCCACGCATTTTTCGGAACTCTTCCTCCTCAAATTTGCTGATTTGTAAAGACAAATCGCGAACGCCAGACGCAGAATGGTTACATTCACTTTCCGGTTTGACGCCCGCCTCGTTCTTTTTTGGATTGGGTTTATGCTCGTGTTTTGGATCTTTCATCGAATTCTCTTGCTTTGTTCTTTTAACACAGGTGGTATCCGACGTTCTGTCATATTCCTGTTCATCGGAGTCAGAAGAGGAGTCCTCTGTGGCAACAAATTCATCGGATTTAGGTTGTGGAGCGCTTGTAAGACTTCCCACTTGCACACTTTTGGCACTAGCTCGTCGTTTCTTGTGCACATCAGTGCACCTGAGTTTCATATCCGAACCCTTTCCTGGATCCTGATGCTTCCGCTTCTTGGCTTGGTGATTATCTGGAGAGTTGGAATGAGGAGTTCGATTGTAGTGTTTCGAGAGCATTTTCAACAAGTAATCAACACGCGATCGAATGTGATTGGCTTGTGGCCTTTCAGTTGGAGAAACTGGAAGTAATTTAGAACCCAAACCAAGATCCGCATCCAACTTGATAGCCTCCCAGTTATCATAGCCGTGCTCGTAAACACCAGCCAATAGACGAACATCATCAGTGTCATCCCATGGGCACGACCAAACCACGAGTTTCGGTGAGAATGGCAACTCAAAAGTCATGCGTGCTTCCTTTCCTCCAGCAGGAAGATAACGATGAAGGACTTCTAAGTACTCTAGACTCTGCAGAAGTGGCTTGGCTGCAACCGACACACGCCCATACTGAAAGACTGGCCCTTTTCCAGTTTGCTTTTGATGGTCTTCGCCAGAAGTTGAGCTAGCCAACTGCATGGCGGTCTGACATCCTTTTAAGATAGCATCAACCACATCAAACAACTCTTTTTCCGTCCGATCGGGTAATTCCGCATCTGCGGCAATAGCATCAATTCGTTCTAGTGGTCGCGCAAAACGCTTAATTGCGCGCACTAGCGCCCGAATCTCTTTTTCAGACAGGTGTGTCGCGCTCTGTTTATTTTCACCTTCAACTTCGGACGAATCATCGGACGAACCACCAGGATCAAGGCCTGCCTGATAAGTTTTTACTTGCTTTCGTCGACGAGGGCCCAGATCGAGATCAATAAGCGTTTTCTGCATTTCCTCTGCTTTTAACTGACCCCTGAGTTCACTTGGAATGATTTCGTCCCATGTTACTTCAGGTTTGATATTGGGAGCCTGGTTACTGTCAGCGTCTTCGTCAAGAGTATCTAAAGCAACCACTTTGAAGGAGGATAGGAGTGCATTGGCAGGATTAGCTTCTGCAGTGGCATCTGCATCACGCGTCTCAGCTCGATTGAGGATATCATCTATGTCAACTTCAAGCTCGGCAGCATCCTCGTCAAGCTGCTTGAATAAGCCTTCGGCACCATATCGCAGGATTTCGGTGAGCAGTTGACCTTTCGCTGTATCACCCTTCCGTCCATGGGGATTTTTACCACCGGCTGAATCCATGCGTTGGATTATGAGATGATCCAAAACCATTTTCCTGGTAGCACTTTCAATTATTTTTTCCTCAACCGAATCTTGCATAACCAAACGGTATACAGAAACTTGCTTTGTTTGACCAATCCGATGTGCTCTGGCTTGAGCTTGCAGATCATTCTGCGGGTTCCAATCGGAATCAAAAATTATAACAGTATCGGCAGTAGCTAGATTGATACCTAGACCTCCGGCCCGAGTTGAGAGAAGAAAACAGAAGTCAGTCGAACCTTCTGCATTGAAGTGATCAAGGGCTTGTTTCCGTAGCGCTCCACGTATGGAGCCATCGAGTCGTTGGAACCCCCATCCGCGAAGAGAAAGATAATCTGCTATCAGATCCAGCATACGCACCATCTGACTGAATATCAGCACTCTGTGACCTTTGGATTTGAGACGCTGCAGAAGTTTGTCAAGTAAAGTCATCTTACCACTTCCTCGTATAAGTGATGACAAGTACTCTTCATTACTCATTTTGTATCTTTCAGTCTCCTGAGGAGGCGCTATCAGATGGGCATGATTACAACATTTTTTTAACTCCATGACTATATTGATAAAGGATGCTTTGTGTCCACGAGTCACCTTCATCAAGCCGTCATAATTACGGGCCAAGATCAGCCGGTAAATGTTAGCCTGTTCTTTTGTCATATCAACCCTGAGAATTCGTTCGATTTTTTCAGGAAGGGAACTTTCAACATCTTTCTTTACTCGACGCAGCAAAAATGGGCGCAAAACTTTATGGAGACTTTGGAAAGCTTCGCCGTCAACTCGATCCGCAGGGTCATCGGCTGTCACGCTATAGGAACGTTCAAATTCGTCCCAGTCTGGAAATTTTTCCGGCATGATAAAATGTAACAAGGCCCATAGTTCCTTCATCGTATTTTGAAGAGGGGTTCCCGTTATCAACAATCGTGTGTTCGTTTCAAACGTCTGTAAGGTTTTGTACAATTGGCTGGCATCATTTTTCAACCGGTGAGCTTCGTCGACGCCAAGAAAACTCCAAGGGACCTGACTAAGCCAAGATTTATCTTTCAACAGAATTTCGTACGTCGTGACGCACACTGTGAATTTAAGAACCTGCTGACGCTTCGTTCCACCCGCACACCACTCATGTTCACGTATTAATTGACGAGAAATATGATCGCCAATATACATTATGGCATTCATTTTGGGCGCCCAGGCCTGAAGTTCTTTTTGCCAGCTGGAGACAGTGCTCAGTGGAACGACTATTAGAAAGGGACCAAATAAGTTATGTTCGTAGAATAGATAAGAAAGAAAACCGATAGTCTGGATTGTTTTTCCTAGTCCCATTTCATCGGCTAAGATGACACTGTTGTTACGGCACCAAGAACGCGCAATCCAATTTATTCCTTCTAATTGGTAGTCTCTGAGCCTTAAGTTGACGGAATCACCGAGATAATCAGGCTGCTCCGTAAGAGCAACGAACTTAGGACGGTTATACAATACTTCACATTTCCGGTCAGGTATGGCAGTCGATCGGCAGCGTCTCTCATAACACTCGACAGCGGGCAGATATAAAGCCCTGATAACTTTTCCAGATTCCCATGAACAATACCGGTAGTCAAGGCGAAACCACTTGACGAGATAGTCATACGTGTTCGTTTCGGGGTCACGACTGTGAGCTACGATGCGCTCAACATCCATTTTCTCCGCCAACAGTTGCTCGCTACGTTCCTCTTCATAGGCCATTGTTTCTAGATCATCGCGCTCAGCATAGCGCATGCGATCTTCTTTTTCTTTTAGAACTGCTTGATAAGCGTACAACTTCTTCATTCCATAAACAGCACATCCTCGATCTGCGCATCTCAAGGACGCTTCTGTTTCCCATGTGGAGTGGATATGACTCCAATTTCTCCACTTGATCAAAAACTGGAGTTCACCAGGTTCCTTAGATGGATCGAAGTTAGCATTCAAATCTTTTTCCAGTTTAGTGTTGTAAAGAGTGGTTGGGTTGCCTGTAGCGCCTTTGCGACGCACAGCGTGTGCCAAAACTTCTTCAATGACATCTGCTTCTTCATCTTCACACCAATCTGCATCGTGAAGTTGATTTTCTTGAACCTCCTCTTCAGAAAACTGGGTATTGGCATCACTTCGATCAACAAGCTCTGTAGACTGCTTGGATTCATACTGTTGCCTGAAAAGTAAAAAAAAAATCATGATGAAGTTTTTCAGGAAAACACATAGGTGTAAAAAGAAATAATGGGGCACAGAAATCACCGTGCTGGATCGGTTAAAGAAAAATCAAGCAAGTGATTGTAGCGAGGTGATGGTCACGACAGGGACCAACGGCAAACCAACTGTATGAATGGAAGGTATAAGCGATGACCACAAACACATCAGAAGAGGTGAGCAGGATGACGCATGCGGACAACAAACTAGCAGTTTGGCAAAATATCCCTCTGGGCAGGATAGAAAAGATTGCTAACCTGGGTGTCAGCTTAGTCGAGTACAGTTTCCTGACCAGAGGACCTTTGGGCTTTTGAAAAGACGTCTGTTGACTGAAAAACAAATCAGTCACAGAGATATAATTGAGTAATCGATACCTCAGACGTACTCAAAGGGTAACCTGAGTTGAATACATACCTGCCCTGAGACAATGCAGGATAAACTCGAGTATTTGAAGGAGCCGGACGATCGTCACCCTCATCATCAGATTCATCTACGAAGGCACTCTTGTAGTTCACCCGGTTTCCGCGAGTACGAGGTGGACGCTGATTACAACGAAAATGATAAACAGAACAACTGCGTAGGTTATCGGGTTTAAACGTGTACACTAACCGCACTAGTCGCCTACGGCGAGTGTCAGATGCCCTATAACGAGTCAAGCGTGAAACAAAAAGAATTAAAACACCGGATTTAATTCGTCCAATTTAGTAGGATAACAAGACGTGTAACAGGATGTTAATAGTTACTGCGAGTACATGTCAAAAAGAAAGTGATTCTGAATTGATCCGTCATCACTAAAACTTAATCAGACTTCAATGTCACGCACACTGACTATTTTACAGTGGATGGCTAGTTGGATAGCTGCAACTGATCCGATGCGTCTGTTTGAAAGTGTTCTCACACACACTTTTGGTCGTACTGGCGCGGCAGACAGCCTTGAAGACTGGTTTGCTCGTAATCGGCCTACCTGACAAATATTGAATGCACTTAAGACAGTCGATCGATGGAATTAATGACACCAGCCGCATTGCACTGACGTAGTTAGTTCGTTGAAGATAACAGACTTCGAAAATACATTTGGAATGAAAATAAATCGAACTATTGGGCGGTATTCCCTTTAGATCTATGATTCCCGTTAGGTGAGATCATGTAAAAACCGGTAAATGATGAACTCGACTGTTCGTTGAGTTATCCAGATGTAATACTACAGAACAAATCTTACTGTGTCCTTATTTTCATAAAGGGTCAAGAAGAATTTTGAAATGTCAACTTAGCAAAAGGGGATCTTAAAATGATTAACCCATCACGCCACATCAGTGAAAAATACACAGAAACGGAAGTGGTGAACAAAAAACGTGAGCAAAGAGATTAGTTACATTAGTCAGTCCTGCTGCTAAATAGCTTGACGCTGTTCTGGACCGCCTGACTGATGACAACGGAAGTTGCAACGATTGAACAAATTGCTCCTTGTGCACAAACTGCGTTCCCATTTCAAACAACAGTGTGCTAGGGTAAACCTAACTCGAAGAACATGACTCCCTAACCAGGCCGTTGCTGAACAGCTGGGTACAACTGTGAACGATTCCCATCATCCGAGTTACTACGAGCGAAAGTATGATTTGTGTTGTCTGCTTGTCAACTAATCAACACGAGTGTATGATTGGGATGGTGATGAACAGTCCAATTGCAGTGGCCCCAAAACCACTGATCTGAGGACGGTCAATCGCTGATGGAGTTGGCATAGTTACTTCAATTGTGATGGACCGGAACGATAACACCCGCGATGGGTCCAACTTCTTAAGTAGTAAAAAAAATGGAACTAACAGGTCGGCTGCACAAATTTAACAATTCTGTGATGTAATCTATACAACTGGGCTATGCGGCAGTTTGTCAACCAACAAGTTCAATCAACAGATCTGCCAGTAGCAGTTTAGAAATGGCCGTGGCAAGGTCATCTTTTAGGGAGTGTTATCAATCTCACCAAAACCGATTACCCATTATTAGAATTACAAAACATGCAGTTTTCGACTGGTTGTAGACGACTGTTTGATCTCGAAAACTAACCAGATAGAAAACGCGTTGCAAAAGGACAAAAAGGTTACTGTGACGTTCTGAGTAAAAACGCGAACTTTCGGCCTCAACTATTGTCAGACACATGTGGGACATCGATAATCGGACTAACCCTGATTCAACATTCAGGATTACAACACGCCACGCTGATCCACGTTTCCTGCATTTCGCCGAGGCGGTCGTGACTAGCCATTTCAAGCCGCCATTAGACACCCATGGAGCTAACAGTTTTGCGCTGTTCTCCTCCGCCTCATTTGGTGTTTTATTTTTTCGCCCCACTCGACCAATGTGGTATATATCTCTGGTTATTGTTATTTGGTATTGAAGAGGCAATATGAAATGCTAGCATTTACCAGTGTCTCTCTTCTTACTGCAATGTTCAAATCTATGAAAGGAACCAACTGTTTCAAAAATGCCTGTATTTGATTGCATTCTGCCTGATGTAGAAAGTGACACAGAACGTTAACGTCTGAGTTGAGTATCCTCACGGTTGTTGGCCTATGATAGTCTCATCAGCAGATATTCAATGACGCAGAATGAGTCCACCCCCGATACATTCAACGAAGACCGTTATTCTGAAATTAACGGGCACAAAAACGTAACCCTTCATGATCCCGTCCACAGCTAGCATGAAACTAGTTAAATTTTCGCCGATTGAGTGGCAAAGCAATATCTGCAGTCAAGTTGTGGGGTAGATCAAATTTAACACAACGTCCTTGAAGGAGTGGACGCCTTGAACGTTTTACAGCGCATGCGTTTGCCCGCTCGGCTTCTCAGAAACGATAACCTACCACACGGCAAAAAATGTCCACTGTGCAAGGAATAAGTGGTTGATATTAGCGGGATCGATAATACTCCTAACAGGTCGCCAACTTTATCATAATGATTTAATGTCTTCTGCTGGGCTGAACATGTCCGCTACAACCGCTCATCGTGACACGTGGCAACTGGAAAAACGAAGTCACCGGACAAGTGATGGCGAAACACCATAATACTAAGCTAACTTGCGAGTTAAGACTTGGACAGCAAACCAGAAAGCACAATTTGAAAAATTACCAGGTTCGATCGTCCCATTTACTACTACTCAAGCACAGACCACGAATATCAATACTCCAAGCCAGCGCGATAAAAAAAAAAACTTGAAAAACGCCAAGACGTTTATGCAAGATACACTCATCAGCGTCATTTCGTTCGATTTGTTCAATTACGTACACGAAATGATGTGTAGAAAAACGAACGCAAGCGACTGCGAGCACCCTTACAATGATCAACCACCATTCGGTTCAACAAGCGGATCAATCACATGATTGAGCAAGTATAGTGTATCTACTATGAATGAGCTTCCAGAGGGATGTAGGTACCGCGCGCGTACGGTCGCCCGAAGGTACGAAAGCTCAAAATTTCACTGAGACATATTATCAATGTCAAATTCCTCTTATTGCTGGCGAAATGACTGGTGAAAGTTCTCCAGCCGGTCAGGGTCCATCTGTGTGCACAAACTCCCAAGGACACATGCATTTGTTGAGGGTGCGCGAATATGAAGGTTGCTGACAGGACGGCGGCATCTTTTGATGCTCACAAGTGTACCTTTGGCTGAAGCGATTAACATTATACACGATTATACATGCCATGTATTTAACACGTAAAAGGCCACAAACGTGGCAAACGTACAACATTTGTATGACTTCTCCTGAGGAACAAGCAGTGCTGTGTCAGCTGGATACATTTGCACAAAATATGTAGATGACACAATTATAGTATGCGAAATGCGTAGCCAAATGGAAACCATGAGAACACACCCTAATAGCTTGCGCCGCAACAAGCTTGCCACTGATATCGAACGAAAAAATAGAAATCCTTACTGAATGTCAGATTAACTCAAAGTGAAGGTGGATCATTCACTAGAAGCATTTTCCAAAAGATATGGGCTGTTTAGTTGGTGCACTTTAAACACTTTGAGTCAATCGAATACAAACGCGGGGTCCGTGCGAACTGTCAGAGATCACAAAATCTGTTCGGATGGGCATGGCCTCGAGGATCCTGAGTATATCCAACTGGCTCTTACTCGGAATGGATGTTTCATTCGTTTTACCTACGGGTATTTCAACACTTGAATCTCGACCTGATCCTGCGACGGCATCGTGGAAATCAGTGCCGATATATATCTAACCTACAAAATGGGACGACATAACACTTCACTGGGTGAAAAATAAGTAGTACTAAACCGCATCTGCAAATCCGTTAAATTCAGTGGGCCGCACCAAACAATTCACATCCCCTCAAATCTGAAAAAGGATCCAATGTCTAAACACGCCAAGTTAAACATTATCTATGGAGTTACTTGTAACTGCGGTTTGCGAGTTGGCCGCGTACTAAGGGCAATCTATACCCAGACCTCGGAGCACTCCCTCCAAATTAATTCTGAACGCAAAAGGTGGAACAGCGAAGAATAACATAACAGGGCTTTTACCGGAATCCGGTTACCGAGTAGATCTGGTTAGGGCATTTCGTGTTATTTGTCAGACAATGAACAGAAACGCTTCAGCGTTTTTGGAAGTGTATGCAATACACTGTATGAAACAACAACTGCATGTTCAAAGAGAGATGGTAGTGAACCTATCGCTATCTTGGTAATACGATACAGACTGAGTATTTCCCATATTCTTATTTCTTTTCTCCCATTCGTCGCTTCTTTTAGCATGGATCATATATCTTCCAGTCTCAATCGAGCGGTTAATGCATAGCGATTCCTTGTGTTTCCTAACGGTTGTTCAGTCAACCGATACTTGAACCCTCAACCGCGTGCGGCACTGTGTTTGGTTATTTCTTCCTCCGTGCGTCGCATCTATTATGATTAACAAGTCATTCTAATGATCCATTTCTCAAACGGAACGACCGCCAACCACCCTAGAAGTGTGCCTGTATGCACTCACATGTTCATTTGCTTGCGATTCACTTCGCGTAGGTAACTGGAAAGAGTGAACGAAATGATGCGCAATCAGTCTACATAACGATCTCGGCATTTTTCACATTTATTCGGAAACAACGTCGTTTCAGAAACAGCTGTATTAGTTTCGAACCACTTTGCAGTTCGTGACATATATATATATATATATATATATATATATATATATATATATATAAACGATTAAGAATGACTGACCATAATAACTTAAACTTCGTCTGAATTGAAGCGGTCACTTAACAAGATTATTTTAAAACTCAGCATGAAACCACACGAGACGGAGGCCGAGTCATCAGTACGCACAGGAGGGAACAAACACAAAAACTTCATGTTAAACATCCAGCAAAGGATGTTTGTAAGGGACTCACAACATTACAAGATCTAAATGGTACCTACACACGATTTCCCGTTCCAACGATCGTCCAAGCTGCTGTCGCTAGAACGATCGCATTCTGAACTGCTATCAGAAATGCATTTTTTCCTTCGTCTACTTCGCGCTTCAGGAGCAGGAACTTCTGGGGGTTTAAAACGAAAAGGCTCCTTGCGACAACGTCCAGACCTGCGCAAACCATATAATTCAGGATCATCCTCGAACTCCTCACGCAACTGGAAAAAAAGGGAAGCGACATCGGATTTAAAGGGTATATAGTAATTAATGGTTCGATGAAACCCACTGGTACCAAGCAATTCGTTTGACATGATTTGAATTTCGGACTACCAGTCTAAAACAGCACTCCCTAAAATATACAAAAACTCTCAGCTTTATCACTTGTTATACATTCTTTTGGGATTTGTCACCCGCGCCCACCTTTTGGCCTCAACATCAGCACGTGCAGGACGAAAACGCCCAACACGGAGAAAAATAAGCGTTTTAATAGTACGCATTCAACACGAGCGCCCGAATCTAATTAGATGGCGCACGAAACACTCTCAGGAAACGCAGACAAAAGTATATTCAAGTTGACCAGGGCTTGACGGACAGAGGAGGTAAAGCGTCTGATAGTATTCACGGTGTCAAGTTTTGAGGGTTTTCCGCTGAGACGATAACACGCATCACGCCCAGAGGTTTATAACAAGGCTGACTCTGATCGGAGAACCGGGTTGCAAACCTACCGGGTGCTCCAAGTATATAAAAACCTTATCAAAACCTCATCGTAGGACCGCGATAAACGGATGATGAAGAGAAGTGGAAAATAAAGATTAAGGCGAGAGGTATCGAAAATAAAATCCCGTGGTGAATGTACCAAATGATTTCTTGTATAGGATCAACTCACTTTCGTAAGTAGATATCCGAACAGAGGTGGAACATCTGCGGGCCTAGCAACCACGGAATGCCTCGCAATCACCACACAAGCCGCGAAGAGATTTTTCGATTATCCACTTCTGACATTTACATGAGGCAAATAGTTACAATTGGCCGAGTGAGACTCGATGAGAGTGAACGTAACAGGAACGATAATCAATAAACTATAGGATAGCGATAACTTAGCACCCAGGTCAAACAGATGAGTAAGGAGGCGAGCAAGCACTCACCAGCGCGTATTCTGGAACGCTCAGGGTGTGTCTACTCAGTCAACTAATCGCACTTTACAGCACGCGACCATTGTGTCACGTACTCCGCACGCCAGCTGGGCGTTTACCGTACCGGGGATCGTATACCTAGACCACTGACAATTGGGTAAGACCACGTGGTGGTCAAGCAACAACGTGGTCACAAAGTATAAAGACCTTGATTGTTCTGTTAAACAAAGCGGGTAGGTGTCGCCCGCCTGACTAAGATTCTCATGATCACTCAAATCTCTGACTAGAAACGCTATTCGCAATGGCAATGTGAAGCGGTCAATGACTCGTTTGCATTCGTAACAGTCCAAGTTCCTCCACCCAATATTTCGTTAACAACTACTATTCTCTGGTAATATTTGGCTCCATCTGGGTTGTTTCACGGCCGCCTCAAACACAACACCTGCTTGGCCAGGCTCATGGCCGTTATGAATGGGTGAACTCAGCGTGAGATCACTCTCGTGCAGCAGAAGGGCATGACGTAACGTGCTATCCTTCAACTAGGTAGATAACCGAGCGAGAATGGCACTTAATGAATCTCTCGAAAATATGCCGACGGTGTATCAGAACAGTCGGGCATACAGACATTTACGGTCGATAAAATACATCTTTAGATGGGCACAAGTTACCGATACCGATGGGTATACGATCATACGACCTAAACGACTGTCGGGCAACAGGAACGCGAAAGCGTGTGCACATGGGGGGAAAACACCGACATGAGCGGTTGCGTCAGTGCGGTGTTTCGCACTACATCTCACCCATCGATCGCCACGTGCTCATAGCTTTGGGTAGGTAAATTAGTCAACAGATTCCGTAGCAGTATGTGAACCCTTTTTCATGCTTACGAAAACTGCAATGCAAGTAAAGCGATATGGAGCGTAAAATACTCGCTATCACGATTTGAGTCCATGTGGTTGCTGATGGTTAAGAACCTGATAAAATATATGAGGCAAAACGATGTGCACTTGTGTGTACGTCAGTTAGCATGATGCTTAGTCGCAAAAGTGTACTTTGACGAATCGCTGACAGAACCATCCGTTGGAATCGCTGACGTATCCCCGCAGATTTTTGGTGGCCTAGGGTGACTGGCCTCTGAGCAACTTGAGCCCGCAACACACCCGATGCAGTCGCACCTGTTACGCAGCAAGAGCGAGCTCACATCGAACAGTTACAACTGTGTCTATCCGGTCAACGTATCGGGACTTATGTGACTTGTCAGTGAGACCAAACCCAAAATCCCCGCACCTCAGTGACAACCATTACAACTTGATGCAACTCCTTTCTCGAACCGTCCACGAAAGCAGCCAAGGCTTGGTACCATGGTCACCGTCAAGCTGACGGAGTGTGGTGTCACCAGCAATGTCTAATGTTTTGTGACCAGACTCTTTATCAGCGCAGTAGTTACGATCCGCCATTGGGCAGTCTTTGAGTCTCATAAGCCACCGTCATGAGTAATGGCAGCTGACGGTTGACGTTTAAGTGAAGAATATGGACATGGAAAACGGATATCGGACGACAACCGGACCAAAGAACCAGACTACATAAACCGAAATAAGAACGCTTGAAGAAACCCAAACTTGAACATATTTTGAAGCTAGTGCCTCGGCATCACTCTATTAGTGAATGGTTCCATATACTTTACTGTGATCAATGCATAGGCGAATTGAGATTAGCACGACAGGAATGGGTTCAGTCCAATCTGTTAAATGGGAGCAGTTTATTCAAAAGTGACAAATGTAGAAAAGTCGTATCGCATAAGTGTCCCTTAGACGAGAGTATATTCTCCAGGCGGCACCATAGTTAACCGAATAACCATACCCTGATAAAAAAATTAGAGACCAAATCCACAAAACTAGGGCGGAAAGACTACGTTTTGTAGACGGATCATCAGGATGTAAGCGAGAGTTAGGCGATATCTGCAAGATAACTCTCTTACTACATTCCCAGCTTTGCTACGTTAACCGTTTCAATTTCAGGGGTCATTCAGCCAAGCGGTATTGCTGACACACCTTGAATCTGACTGGCCGCCAACTGCACCGTCTCCGTCCATGTTGCGGAAACTACACAAACCCAGTCTGAGAGAATGCCACCTACAGTGGTTGGTCTATAAAGCAGATGACTCTACCACTGTGCTAAATCTTCATTCATCAACCTCCATGATATGCCAGTCTGCCATTACGTTGGTACACGTATCCACGGTAAGAGGGATTGTTCACGTTACAGTAACAAATGCAGGAGTGCCGTTATAACAAAGACTGAGACTAGAAAGTGATTCGCCATAGAGGGCAAATTAAGAAATTTACTACATACCTAACTCGTTTCACGATTTCTGTCAAGTAGCACCAACTTGGCTTAACCTGCACTTGGAGTTGTTTTTGCATAGTTTAAAGAACTGTAAAACATGTTCATTCAGAAACCAAGTTCAGCACACACACATTTGAATATGTAATATTTCATCGTAATATATACAACTGGGCAAGTTCCATTTTTATCAATGCTCAAAGAGGAATTGATAGCACACTTCGGACGGAGATGGCGTATGATTGCAATACAACTCATCAAGCCAGAATAAGTCATTAGAGACAGTGATTTGCCCTCATTTTCAGCATCAAGTTTGAGTATGTCGTTGACACAATCCACCTAAGCTCGTATGCTGTTCGTAGCCCTCAACTCCATCCATATTTGATAGCATCCAGTCAAACAAAATAAGCGCACGGTGGTGGTGATGTGAAATCCCGAACTGCGGTCCACTTCGGACACTACATTACAGCGAGTCCAAATGGGCGCAGAAGAGTTCAATTGCCCGTCAAAATGAACACAATTTGTATCACTGGAATGTTTAGGGACCAGAAATATTTTTCGTCACAACTAACCATACGTTATTACCACACCCTACAGTATAGGCCATCCCAGCTTACCATCGCTCGTCTGCTGGTACCATCCGACGCAGATATCGGTGTTCAAATAGTTGGGTAGCTTTTGTCTCGACACTGAGAAGTCACACTTCGCAATCAAATACTCCATTTTCAGTCGTCTTGTGCACATTCATTCAAGTTGTAGAGAGACGCCGTTTTGTTAAGAGGGGGCACACATTAGCGAAGGCCGTCCTAGCCCTCGAGGCATTGGCGTCCACTTCACCTGTTATGTTCCCACAGTAGCTGATAGTCTCCTAGGCACCCGAACCGAAGCCTTATAGCCCCATTAAACCGTACTAACTACAGCGGCTTTGCAGAGGCAGTGAGGCAGTAACGCACAATCTGGAACAATACACAACACGGCATCATCTACGGCAGTAAATATCGTCACCGGCACAGTGAAGGCTCGTCAAACATTTATGAGGTAAGTCCACACTGACGTTCCATGGGCGCCGTATGGTCATTCAATGCACCGCGCAACACAATCTTCATCAACAAACAGAATGTAACCTAGCAGACTCAGGTCGCATTGCAAAATCGATGCCTCTTCAGGTGTAACGTGGGATATTAGCGTATTCACACTAATAGTTAACTGGAGACGATAAGCGATCAGGAGAGTATATATCAGAATACTTCATCTGAAGTGAACTAAGCGATCTCTTAGTGCTGTACGTCTTAGACTAACGGGCCAGAATTCCAAATTGTAGAGCAAAGCGAATCTCTTTCGTAGTCGCGGCCAGTACCCTGAGTTGACAGCCGACCGCCATTTGCGATGCCATCGATGACAAACGTAACAGGCGTTCCGTTATTCATAAGGAAACCTACATCATGTGCAAGACGTTGGCCTTACTGCAACATATGCCAAAGGTACGTGCTAGTGGCAACCCAGTAACAACGAAACAGGTTTACCAAACACAAGGTCATGGATCTGAGTACGGTCGCTACAACAGCTCCTGCTTAAGTGTGGACCGCTTGAATATCTATCGCACGTGATCTAGTGCGCATATAGCTGTGAAGACATGATGTAAAAGCTGGAAGCTAAACCTATGGGAAGCGTGGTCCGTATCCGCTAAAGCACTTATTCATAAGATGCACGTTATTCTGTCGGAAAAACATAAGTCAATCGAAGTCGATTATGTACCCAAGATCGGTCAGAAAATCTAATCGACCAAGCGCAACAAGGTCAGAAAAACAGACGTGATTTGTGTTAATGAGTGTCCAAATCAACCTTCAAATATAAAAAAAACACCGAGCACTACAGCGTAAAAGTACGTCGGCGGCACTCGGAACGCTGTACCTCATTAGCGTAGTTAATTTCTACTAGTTTAGAAGGCTACTACGTGAAAAAATATGCACCTGTGAAATTGCAAGAGACATCGATGCTTACGGGATCGTCCAACCCATGGCACATCTCGAAGCACGAGGATGAGTGCTGATAAACGCTAACATCGACTAACATTTCCGGCCTACCAACTGGAACCAATGTGTCGAACGCAAGAACGAAGTCATAATTACCGTTTTTGGAATATAAACATGAATTTCAGAAGCCACTAGTATAGCCAACCGACCTCAATACCGTAATACCTCAGTTGGTTGCCGATACAAGCACGGATTCAGGGAACACAACACTCGACAGTCTGGAATGCGAATATTGCCAACCTTTCATAATGCCTCTAAGCATAACTACACGAGGCGAAAAGTGGATAAACAAACGTCGAAAATGGAATCCCATCATATCCTGGTTTACTTTCGTTGATGAAAGCATCAACGCCGACATCCTTGAATAATGTAACAGGTAGGGTTCAAACTCGTAAGCTGACAGCTGGCATATCCAACCAAACGACTCATTCGGATGCCTACGGCATTCTGGCACACTTAGTGTCCGTAAAAAGTTCGCATCTTGTCATTATTCTGGGGAATTTCCACGTTTTCCCAGCTGAAGGAATAGCCACGAGTTTGATCGCCAGCGTCAACGCTCTACGGCCGACCTCCTTGCTTACGTTCCTATGCTTGATCATCTGTCACAAACTTCTTCAAAGAAGCTTAGTCTGTCTCCGACCTAGTCTAACATGCCTTGTTGACGAAGCTAATTATGTACGGACTTAATTTGGAACTGGCTGGTTTGGTTCTCTTTTTAGATGACACCTCGAACAAATGGTATCACACCTCGGCAAAAAGTGAATGCTGGCGTCCCTCAGTACTCGATTCTCCTTCCTCTTCTGCTGCCCATCAATGCTATCCAACCTGTTTTATATAGCCCATACAGCTTCGCGGACGGTGCGGCACTCCCCAGTTCCATTACTTGACCCTACTGACGATCTGCATCTTTATAGCTGTCGTCATTCGCGCACTAATCATCACATCGCTACAGACGCTAAATCGACCATTTGGGAGCGGGATTCCCCGAACACATACATGACCACATCCCTCTAATCCCCTAGGACTTTTGTACACCGCGTTAGGAGTATTCAGTCACAATCTCGTTCTGTATCCCACATATTCAGAACTCCAGAGTTGTCGGCTTCTCACAACCTATCCTGATCTCCTCAAGTCAATCATCACCGAGGACAGCAAGACGTTAATGACTCGCTCTGATGCTAGAGTGTTTCAGGTCATACTAATGACTAGTCGGTCATCCCAAAAGACTAGTTTCCTTTTCAACGCAAGCAAGCTTTCTAGCTCCTCTCGGTTAACCATGACATGTAAATTTTAAATCCACTACAAACTAGAATACTGTTCGCGCATCTGAGACGGACGATCCCAGACACATCTCTACTTAGATCACATTCAAGACGAAGCCACACGCCTGCCAATCTTCACTGTGCCACAAAAAGGTTTTGTTCTCAGCTTTTCTTAGCCACTACCATCACATGAAGTGCTGGATGTAGTCTGCCCCTCAGTTCCCTTGACTAGTCAACAAGGTAATACGCACCTTCACATCAGGTGGCAGTGCCATATCATCGTTTCAAAGACAGTAAAACTGGAACCTCTCTTTAGTGTACCAGTCCTCCCATAATTTCAAAATTAAAAGCCGAATAAACAAACCGTCCACCATTCACCAGTAACCATCTTTATTTTCATATTTTTTGCATACGGAGGATCTTTATATTATAGGAGTAGCCTTCCTCTGTAAATCACGGTAATACAAAAATGCTGCCGTGGTACTAAGACTCGCCTGATGTGCATACTTGACTTTCCTTACAGCTAATATCGAAAGCGAATATAAAAACCATTGCCAACACAACATACCTATTTGTCAATAAAGCGGTCACATTACACAATTTACAGCTGCGGAGAACACCATGTTTTTGGTGAGGTCACGCTCTCTGAAAGTTAATAACTAGTACAGTAACATCACAATCGTGAGCAACCTGGCAGAATGGGAGTGCAATTTTGTGAACGACCTCAGAATAACTTATCTGTAACCACAGCTTTCGGGTTTAGGATGACATATCATGGACTTGAAGCAGACGCAGCACTTGCAGGAAGCAGAACCCAAGACGTGGCTTACACCCATGCATATAATTCAGAAATCAGTCCGGCGGCAAAACAGCGTTTATTGCCAGCGTTTGTCTGTGCTAACCAAAATCCAACTGGTTTAATTGTATTCTCGTAAAATTTTGTAATTCATCTTGAACTCCACTCAATTTCACGAGCACCTCTGGTTTGTTGCCCTATGTAAGAGAAACATCGGACGACTGTCTGTCATATCCTGCGCAATCTTTGACCATCCACTCAGTTCATGAGATTTGTAACTGATTGGAAAGATCGAAACAAAACCCAAAGAGAAGTCACGGCTTACAGGATTATATGAAAAACGTGGTTAAAAGCATGAGAAATAATCGAGAATTATTGCTGATAAAAAAACGCTGCCCGAGCAGAACGACCAGGATAGCCGATGCAAGTACGCGTGATGTGCTCCTTGCAGAGAGAATGGGCGCACAATATCAAAACTTTTACTCCTTTCTGTCACCAGGGTGGCGTCCCTCACTGCCACAGGGCCGCAATAGAGATTGAACTGCTCCAAATAAATGTTTCTTATTGGAGGATGGCCCCTGTTTAAAAGTCAGCCTATATATATATATATTATATATATATATAATATACATAGCATACATTTTTCGTTTAATTAAGGGATCACCCTTAATTCCGTCTGTAAGACAAAAATCAACCTAGAAATACGAAGGATGAGAAGTACGTAAGGACATAGTGAAAATGAACGTGCACAAGCCTGATAAACGGGTCGCAAAATAAGGACATTAATAGAGGCCGCTAATGCACCGCCTAAGAATTTTTTTTCCACAGCCACTATTCACATTCCATAACCCGGATAGCCACCTCCGGTAAAATTGGTGGCTTCTAAAATAGCAAAGTAGAACAATAACAACATGCGCGTATAGATGGTTGGCACACCCGAGTGTGTAGATTAGTCCGAGAATTAGACCCACGCACTCTCACTCCGGATGGAAACCCGTCTGTTATTTTTATACGTAGAGCTATTCTCTTATGAGGACAACCCTCGTGAAAAACAAAAACGATTTTTGTCTGAAGGCGGTGATTATTCGAGAGAAACAAGCACTTTATTACGTTACAAAAATCATGCAGGTGTCCGTTGACAGTTTGTTTAGCTTAAAATATGTAGTCGTCCTGTGGACTGTCAATTCCGGAACAGCAGTACAAGAATACACCGCACATTGCTGTACTGCGTAAAGACCAGCCAGCGTCGTCTTAGTAACCAGTAGTTTGCACAGGCCAGTGCTTCCAACGTTAGGTTTCCCTTCGGACTTCTGCAGTTCACTTTGTTGACAGGTAAGGGAGCACGCCGTGCAAAATGAAACCGACTGCTTATACTTTTGGAGCCTCACAAGTGAGCAAAATGATTTGTTCATCCTTGTGAAATACGAGTCGGTAACCAGCAGTTTGGTGTACCTACATCACATCTCCCGGCACACACTGTGTTGGTAATGTTTGGCAGATTCGGTTACGAAGTCTCGTTCCAATATATCGTCCGAAATGCCTGAGATCCTCGTTAAAAACAAACAATATACTTACCTTTTCAACTTTCTTCAGTCGATTTTTGAAAACTCCATGCACAGAATATGCCCTAGAATATAGTATCTACATATTGATTTGAGCACCCAAATAATTCCACGGGTTACAGTACAGAACTTGACGTCACCTACATCAGCATCGTTGAGAAGGGTATAGTGGTCCAAAACATCTAAGATTTTGTTGTTCACTCTTTAACCAACATGTGACGAGTCGTCCAATTTTTACTGTTTGCCGAATAACGTATGCCGCGTGGTACATTATTAATAACTCTAAAGCAGCATGGACGTGCACACTATCCGACCACCACGGATTGCAGTTTCACGCCGGCAGCACAACCGCACAATCAATCATACGGTTGAGCAGTGAAGTTGCTTATACCTCTCTTGTGATAAACAAAGCCTCAACGGTATATGTAACAGCACCAAGTAAATCAATACGTGTTAGTCCCCCAACATGAGTCACAGTAATCCGGATCTACTTTTCTTGCTATCGAAAACGATGACCAGTAAACTTGAGAAGAAATCGAAAACTAAAGAATTGGCCGAGATTTACGCATGGAGCCTCGCAATATAAAACTAGGGACAAGGTATATCTGAGGTCTGGGCCAACCGAGAGGGAGCATGCGCATTAAGTCATGCGCTCGCGTTAACTACGTGAAACCTTCACTCACAGTAGTTGCTCACCACTGTGTGAGTGAGCAGATTCTAACCCGAAGTCACTAAGAGCAACCAATAGACCATCGTAGGGCAGCTGGCCCCTCGCATAAAGCAGAGGTGGGCATTGTAAAGGAAAATTGAGGGTTGTCAGCTAGAGCAAAAAATTACGAAGCAAACTAAAGTGAACGCTACGGCTAACCGTTAATAAGGATCCAGTTTAACAACGTACTTTCGGTTGCCGCATTGACAGCCGTACTCATACAGACTGAATCAATCGGATAAGGAAAAGAATGACCAGTGGGAGCACCGTTAGCTTAAACTGCAGGCTGATATGCCTAATTACAGTTTGTGAAGCGTGGTAGACCGATAAGCGGCGTTTCTGAGCGTAGACGCAGAAAGTGCTTACGTTGGCGTTGAGTATGCGCAGCGGATCGACAGTACAGAAATTCGCATGCAGTCAGCCGTCTAAGTGGAATCGGGTAGATCATTTAAACACCAATAGATGCATCACCGCCCACCTGCAATTCTGAAAGCAACAAATAAGGCTACCTGGTTGGTACCGCGTGTCCGTCAATGTACGGGGACTCTAACGCGGTTGCAGCAACATGGATACACGCGTGTTTGAACCTTGCCAGGTCAACACCTAGATAAGGATGGGTCGAGCCTTTATGTAAAGATACGCAGGAGCTGTGAGACGCCTTCTTTTAGAATAACGTTTACGCTAACCCAGCTCTGAGGTCATGACCAGCCAAACTTCTATCCGTCCACTAGGCGGGCATGAGTAACAGGCGGGCTACAGTGGTACTATCCAGTTGACGAAGCATCAAATTGCACAAGCCGTTTTGCCGCACCAGAGACTGAATTCTGTGTGGCACATTAGGGATCTTACAAGTCACACCGGGTGAAAACTTTTAGTCAACCTGTGAAAATGAGAACCAAACAACTTAACTTTCCCACAGACTGGATTGGTATAAAGAACCAGAATGAGGTCACAGTGATGAGGCAGGGTTACTAATACGCAATCACGACAATCATGGGTAAGAACTGACTGCCCAAGACAATTACTTCTAAATCATTTACGTACCATCGTCACTATAACAGACGGCAAAAAATAGTCCGCACCAATGCTTAGTTGTTAGCCGTAAAAAAACAAGTATTTATGAAAAAATAACTTAATTATTGATAAACATTCACGCCCTAACTTAAACATCAAACAGTCCACACCGCTCAAACAGCCGAACTGAAAGTGAAAACAAAGCATCCGCCTTGCAGCCTTTACTGGTCCGCGTCAACTGTATTTACTCCAGATAACTTAATCCGACAAAGACAACATCCACGTGATTGTCATCATCATCATCATAACAGTCATGAGCCTGACCAAAAGGTACTGTGGCTCGGGCCGCCGCTCACCTCAACAGTGACGCAGAATATCCTAGAAGAAAACGTTACTGAAAAGGCTGAAAATTATTAAAACAAGACTAAGCGGAAGAAATAGAAATGGTATGGATACTGGTCCGCCATTGACTGCGACACATCGCCATCTCGGATAGCGTCTCTAACCAGCGGTTTGAGTGATC
>JTDE01000805.1:78818-105504 GCA_014338405.1 Paragonimus skrjabini miyazakii
GTCAGCTCAAAGCTTCATTACGTGCTCACGAGCGGATGGATTGGACGGTAGCATTACCTTCAGTTCTACTTGGTATTAGCAATTGTATCAAGGATGACAGTACGACCCCAGCGACGCTCGTCTATGGTCGTCCTTTAAGCCTTCCAGCTGATTTTTTTCAACCATCAAGCCAAGCTGCTGTCGACACTCAAGACTATGCTAACCGACTAGCCAATTACATGCGGTCACTACAAGCAAGTGTTACACGTATTCAACAATCCTCGTCTTATGTTCCTTTAAAACTCAGTACTTGTTAGTTCCTGTTCCTGCGAACGGACTCTGTCAAGAAACCGTCATAACAACCGTATAAAGGACATTTTCGTGTCGTTGAACGGTTTGCAAAAACTTAAGTGATCGACAGTTTCGGTCAGCACCTCACGGTCTCGATTGACCGCCTTAAACCCGCTTTTACCGACTCACCTCCTAGTGTGACAACACAAGCATCGTTCGAACCGTCTCCACTTACTTCAACTTCCGACGTAGCCCCAGCGTTGCCCTCCGCATCTACTCTCGATGAACTCCCTCGTCAACCTACAACACGTTCAGGGAGGCGCGTCCATTTTCCTGCGCGCTATCTCGAGTAGCTTGATTTTTCTCCTACACATTTATTGTACAGCTGATAGTTGACTATGTGTACTTCATGCTTTTGTCGAACAGCAACTAACAGTTTTTCGTAGGTACAATTCCCTGGCTCGTTTTGCACAGAAGATACCTGCACATAACTGTAACTATCCTTAGGCGCTCCAGAACACGCGTTACGGTGGGTATCTGTCTCTTTCTCTAACGTTCAGGTACTTCACCTTTCCTTATTTCCAGGTCTGACGCGAAGCATAGCAACAGTTGCTGGGCCCAAAGATAAAACCTCGAACGCCGTAGCACTCTGTGCCTGCGCATTAAGGAAATTACACCCCCCATCACGTCCTCAGGAGGCGTTTTCAGGTTGGGTGGTTCGCGCGCGGCTGGCCAACAGGACAGCAGCTGTTGCCCAGGATTAGAATTCACAGGTAGCAGGCCTCCTATGTTAGTCACACTTCTAGGGGGGAGCTGATGTAGTGGGATCACCTTCGAAGTCCCCAAAATTCTAAACTCCCTGCGGCGTGAGAGTTGCCTCGCCAGTACCACCGCCCTGGCTCACATTGCCTTGTGAATGTAAATTTACTACAAACCACTAGCACCAAAGTCAGTGTGTTGGTGTCGGTATCGCAGTTTTACTTGTAGCTGTAGAAGGAATCTGCGCCATCTCTACCATTGTAGGCTACATTCACTAGGATAACAATGTTTTAGCTACTGCCGTTGGGAACGCCGCCCAACCAGGCTGACACTTGTTTGAATCCTGAAGGTCAACTGGGATTTCCGTTGACATTCGTCCTCTCTGGCGGCTACCATGCGGCTGTGCTGAAGGTTCTCTCACGTCCAGCTCCCTAGCGCCTTTATCCGTTGCGTAGAAGTCCGCTTGTGTACGGTGAGTAAATAAATAAAGTTTGTTTGCAGATTCACCGTCTTGGGTGTACGAAAGTACTACATCAGGATTGGACGAACAGTCTCAATGTTACGTCTTCTGTTAATCGTTTATATTTTTGTTCCGTAGTGCACCAAGTTACGTTCAGTTTGTGACTTTGTATGTGTCCATATGATCAACCAATGAGTGACTATGATTTCCTTAATACTGTTGTACATCCATAAATTCGGCTTCTTGTCCCTCGAATATGAACTGCTTACCGCAACCAGTACGAGGTCTCCACCTTATTCCTTGCGTGTGAAATTTTAATACAAGTACGACTTCTAGGGCTATTCGAAATACCTATTTCCGAGTATTATTATCATATTCAGTTAGCACAAAGCCCGTTGCTACTGGGACCACAGGCAACAGCACATTAATGAGGGCTGTTACGATAGCGGTCATGATTACGTAATCCGCTCGGTCCGGACGTGGACATCTGGCCATGGAAGATTCAGTGTTTTGACGAAGCGTTTTTGAATACATAGTGGAGGGGGAGGGCAAGCGGATGGCTATTGCTTCTGTGACTGCCAACAAGCGGTCTTTGACCCGTTTTGATTGTAATCCATGGGCGCGATAGATAGAACGGAGCGATTCATTGGGATCGATTGAGTGGTTGGACTCGATTAGGTGAGCAGCGATAGAAGACGGACAAGATTTTGCCAAACCCCGAGCACTTCGTTGCAGCGCCAAGCTTTAAATGAGAAGGACACATGGACCAGCAGTGCAATTAATTTGGAAACGAAACAGAACAATGCGGCGATGATATTGAACGAACTATCGGACAATGATTTTGTCGAATTCGAAACACGTTCAACAAATCGTGGCCAAAATGCGAGATAAGCGAAACTGCGTAATCAAATCAATCCAGTTAAGCCGAAGGTAGAAGGTTCCAAAAACCCTGAACGGTAAGTGCATAACTTTCCATCTTCAACATTGGATAAGTCTTCTTTTGCTAGACAACTAGATTTAGAGACACAGTTTGAGAACTTTTATGACCAATTAAGTGATCTTTAGCCATCGTCAGATTTGAACGTAGAAATGTTAAAGTCCACGTTAGTCCAATCTTGCTACCAATACCTTACTCTATAATCAACAGTTAGGAACTTACTAACAAGGGGGCACTAATATGCACTTGCATCTCTAAGGCGAAACGAACATAATATCTAAGCCTGATAAAGGCATAGGAGCTGTCATTCTCGATAAGGCTGACTACTTAAGTAAACTGAACTCGTTGCTGTAAGATAAAACCAAATTTGTAAGGATAGACAACGAAAGGGATAAAACGATAGCTATAGAGAAGGCTTTAACAAAATCGTTGCGATGTTTGGAACAGACGGGACTTATCGATTCGAGTACGTTTTCGAGAGTCAGACCAGTTGGCACTGTTATCCCAAGAGTTTACGGTTTGCCTAAGGTTCACAAAAGTGGAATACCCTTACGACGGATCTTAGATATGAGTAATTCCCCCATATCATGCAACTGCGAAATGGCTAGCTGGGATGTTAAAGCCTGTAAGGAGACAGATAGCGGTCCACAGTTTGAGTGATTCTTTCGAATTCGTTGAAACCTTGAGGGAGCTAAACGTGTCAAAAAAAAAGAATATTCTCACTTGATGCAACACCCCTATTTACTAATATCTCTCTCAGGGAAACAACTGAGTTTTTAGGCGATTATCTTGAGAACAACTCTATAAACGTGGGATTGTCCACAGAAGAGTTGAAAAGGTTATACGGTTGTACTATAGTTTTCAGTTTCAATTTTCCGGTAAACAACATCGACAAAAGGACGGGGGTAGCAATGGGATCACCATTAGGACCATTACTAACTGATATTTTTATGGCAAAAGTTGAAAGTGGTGTGCTATGGACCACGATTAACTCGTTCACTTTGTACACACGATATGTAGATGACATTATTTGCGTAACTGATGAATCAATAAGCCTCAGGAAAATACTAGAACGGTTCAACTCAGTCCATAGGAATATCCATTTCATTATGGAGCATGAGTCACCCGAAGGTATCTCGTTCCTAGACGTCTTCCTATACCGTCGCTCAGATAGGACGATACAAAGGGAAGTACACCGTAAGTTAACATGGACCGGACAATATACAAACTTTTATAGTTCTGTACCATAAAGACAAAATATTAATCTAATCCGATGTATGGACGACAAGGTTAAGAAAATATGCTCGAATGACACTCTAGAAGAGGAAAGACAATTCATATTTAAAGTACTAGTTAAGAATGGCTATCCCGAACAGTTTGTTCACGGACATATGTCAAATACCATAAAGTTGAACAATCAGAACACATGAGAGAAAGTCTGTTTATATTTCATTACCTTTTATGGGCGACAATGCCTCAAAAAATATAAGCAATAAACTTAGCGTGGCCCCAAGCAAGACCTATTTTACAGCAAAACTGCGTGTTCAGTTTAACTCCAAACCGATTTTGCGCTCTCAGTTGAAAGATACATTGTCTATTCGTGCTGCCTCCTACTGTGTATACCATTTCGTTTGTTCCTATGGAACGAGCTATGCAAGCTGCACGACACGGTGATTGTCTGAACGCATTCGGTGTGGCTAACTCGGGGCATGGCAAAATCTTGTCCGTCTTCTATCGCTGCTCGCCTAATGGAGTCCAACCACCCAATCAATCCCAATGAATCGCTCCCTCCTATCTATCGTGCTCATGGATTACAATCAAAACGGGTCAAAGACCACCTGTTGACAGTCACAGAAGCAATAGCCATCCGCTTGCCCTCCCCTCCACTATGTATTCAAAAACGCTTCGTCAAAACACTGAATCTTCCATGGCCAGATGTCCACGTCCGGACCGAGCGGATTACGTAATCATGACCGCTATCAATAATTCGTACAATCGACGGGATCTTTTTGAAAGTGATAACAATCCGTTGGATTCATTACCGTATATTTTCTCACATGATTAACCCATATAAATGTGTTGTATTTAGCCTGATGATGAATAACCGAAAACAAGCTTGTTCGCTACACGTTCTTCTAACAGCACATTACTTGGATATGACCAGGTTCCCTGTTGCTCGCTTGTGGTTACAAAACCGGGCAACTTAGGTAGAGATTGCACAGACCAGGCTCGTTTAACTGTAAGACCTTCATTTGCATCCAAGCTTTCTATATCAAATGATACAACACTGACCTGGACTTTAGTATAATCAGTTAATGTCTTCGACGTAATCTCACTCTTTCATTGGACGCTCATTTATGTAACATTTCTAAAGGTTGTGCTCAGCATGTACACACAGCGCAGCCTTGACCATCGAAACACATCCTGGCCAGTGACTTGTGAGGCCTGACCACGCTGACTATTGTGGTCCATCCTTGGATAAATACTACGCTTTACTCATCCTTGATACATATTCAATTTGGCCGGAAGTTCATTTTACGTCGTCAGCAACCGCGGAATTCACTTTGATTGCGTTACAAAAATCTTTCAGACGGGAAGAAGTACCATGTACGTTGGTCACTGATAATAACACTTACTTCATTGCGCAGAAGTTCGAAGAATGGCTGAAAAAGTGGGATGCCGATATCTGTTCATTGCACCGAGGCATCCTAAATCCAACGGTGCCGCTGAGAATTTTGTGCGTATTCTGAAAAATGTTACAAAATCTATAGACCTATCTAATTTCGAGGAACTGGAGAATGGTGTGGACAACTTCTTCATACAATATCGAAATTCTGACCACCTAACAAATGGAAGCAGTCCAGTTAGGCTATTCAAGAACCGTGTTCTTCGAACCAACATGCTCAGTTTGGGATTAGCTAAAGTTGTGCTCCATCGTGACAGTGACCTCCGACCATTTAGTGGAATTGTGTTCAGTAATCTGGGTGATCGAATGTGTCGCAGACTTGATTTAGATGTTTGAAACACTGGGTTCCCTTTAATATCTACCTCAATGCAGTAGAAAAACATATGTTGCGATATGTTAACATTTCGTTTACTTTCATCAATCGCAAACGCAAGATATGCGAATCGTATATGACAGACAATTGGAGATAGACAGGGTATGGACACGCTTACAGTCACACCACCACGACAACCCTATAGGTTGCTTCAACCACGTGTATGCACATAGCGCCGGCTGGGGAGCTCTGATCAACATGTCTTCGCTAAAGGTCAGTGGTTTCGGGGTCTGTTGACGTAACAATATTTTGAATGATCTAAGTAGGCTGACCTAGTGACTTGTTATCAGGAGGTGTCTGACAATCGATGATGAGGGGCTTCGAGTAACGGATTCACCGGTTTCAGATTGTTGTGTCATGAGGTATTTTAACCAGTTTGGGAAGTGTTATGTCACTCGCTGAGAGAGCCGTCGATCTGTTCTATGTAAACGTCACCGCAACTGCCAGTAATCTGATAAACAACGTGAGAGACAGGATGATCCAACAGATTGCGTTCGCGACTGTGTGGAACAGGTTCTTTGGTGGTTTGAACCAAGCGAAATTGGGCAGCTACATACGTGCTGCAATTTGTGTTTGATGCCGTTTGCCAAATGATCGTCTTTTAATTGGAAAAACAGAAATGCAAGTTTCTTTTGAGCTGTTTGCCTTGATTCACTACATTTGTTCATCATGTTGGGAATGTCTATGAACTTTTCAGGATACCCATTTGCCAGTAACGTTTTTTTCAACATTTCTTGCTCCATCTTCAACTTATCAGGGATGCAAATACGCCTGGCCTTATGAAACAGAATTTTGGTCAAACCTCGTTTATATGCTCTTGGGGCAAATCTGGAGAACTGAAGATATTGTCCACCCTGTGTTGCTTTGTGATGAACCGATCGCTGTCCCAACCTTACGCTTAGTGGCGAGTACATCTGAGTGCTAAACTGTCGTTTGATTCCCTTTCGTGAAACAATGATAGGTTCGGATAAATAGAGTTAAGAAATAAATCAAAATAATCAGTATCCGTAAAAATCAAAATAGCATCAACATACTGCTTGTACAATAAGGCTTTGACAATATTATCTGAGATTTGCCGTTCAATCATTTCCAAGAAGATGTCGGCTAATGTTGGGCTTAACGGACTACACATAACCACTCCGTCCACGTGTCTATAAGGAATCCCTTCAAAATTGAACCCAATATTTTCTGTACATAGTAAAATGAGATCCTCAATATATTCAAGTGGAATACCTATATCACAGTTTTGGCTGAAAATAAAATCACATAAAACTCAACTATCTCACAGAAACTATGACAATCTTGACTTTCATTTGAACTGTGGTGATCATCACTAAGCCTATTTATCATCACTGATGTTTTATTATACTGTTAACAATAAGATGTACAATGTCGCTTGAGAAATATATACTTGACCTGCTCGGCTCGGGGTGTTATTACTACTGCGTTGAAACTAGCTCCGGGGTTGAGCCAAGTCAATTACTTCATTTCGGTATTTCTGGAACCGTCACAAACCACATGGAACTGATGCTCGTTAAATTGTCGCTGAGATTATTGATAATGATATTGTGGTAGCCGGAACTACACGATAGTAATAAGAAATGCACTTAACTCGAACCCGGAGCTAATTTCTATGCAGCACTAATAACGCAGCACATGAGCCAACGAAATCGTAATGTAATCGGCATAATGTACAATGTAGATAATCATGAAGCAAAACAACAATAATACACAATGTTTGGTTAGAACTGACTATCACCACAAAGATGCATATTTTTCAACGTGACTATAGAGCACATTCAGTTGAGCGATATCAACGCAGACAATCACAAATGATGCACATGAAAATAAACGATAGAGCAAAACAAAAGTGAGGATTCGGAAGCAGATGGAGCTTGGTTGAACATAGTAGGGCTGCGATTGATATTAAATTGGATGTGCTTAATACTAGAAAATATATCACATGGAACAAGGTTTCATTGAAAAACACGGTGTCCAGTCAATTTGTTGTGTTGTGCAGAGATGACCACTGAAATGGTCTTCAAAGACTGATATATTTAATCTGATTTATATACTATATATACATAAGATATTAAATGTTAAATAATGAAAATACATTTAGTGGAAACGGCACAAAGTGGCTGGCGGGGTGGTGATAGGAGGTTCTATTTCCGAACCTTCCTTGGACAGCAGTTTTCTCCTAACAAAGTTGTCAATCACTGGAACGACCTCTCTGCTCAGGTCGTTAGTTGCTCCTGTAGGGATAGTTCTAAAACGTTGTTAAATTCCCACTTAATTAAAACCTTCCTAGTTTCATAACCCTACTCTGTTCTTGGTACTTTCCGTAATCACCAACAACGGTGCTACACCCATCTAAGCCAAGGATATTGAAAATGATAAGTTGATTAGAACCGGGCGACTTGAGTCTTCAGCCTACATCGAACTTTCCCGGTCTGCTTGCAGTGTACACAGTTTTCTATTTAAGTGACTGTAGGAAATAAGTATGCTTCCAGGAATGAAGACTGTCGTCCTCTACATGGGTTTAATACAGCAATACTCAAAAATCATTTACTCATTACTTGGACTACCGGTTAATTTCTCAAGAACACACGACAGGCTGGTTTGTGCATACATCCACGGGGGGGGGACATCCAGCCCGGAAATTGTCTCAGTAACCATAATTTTTCAGCGCAGATACATACACGAACCTTAAAACATGATAGTGTGGTCGGAGTAATTCCGTATTTCCCATAAGCCTATTTTCAAAAAGGGGGCCCGAAGTATATGTGACAACCACAGAGGCATCAGTCTTGCGTCTGTTGCGTCAAAAGTTACTCACTAGTCTCATTTTACGTCGGCTCACTAAGCCCAGAAAACGCCAGATACGCGAAGAACAGGCAGGATTCCGATCCGGTCGAGGTTGCGTTGATCATATTTTTACCTCGCGACGGATCTTGGAACATCAACACTGTTACAGACAGCCGTGGTCTCTTTTGACCAAGAGGCTGCTTTCGATTCAGTTGCTCGTAACGTTCTCTGGAGCTGTCTTCTTCACAAGGGAGAACCAAAGAAATATGAATCTATTGAGATCACTGTATCCTCATTCTGCAAGCAGGGTTAGAGTTTATGGACAACTGTCTCGGGCGTTCATCACTTCTAGTGGTGTTCATCAGGGGTGTCGGATTTCCCCCTTCCTGTTCGATTTTATCATAGACGATATTCTGGAGGGTGCGCTTGAGCAGTCCAGTGAACTTGGTGTTGAGTTTCTTCCTGGCGCTAGGTTGACCGATCTGGAGTATGCGGACGAAACTATCTTACCTAGTCTCTCCGCCGAAGACATGCAGACCATGCTGGACAAGGTGAGTGACCGGGCTGGTTTGCATGGAATGCGCTTCGCACCGTCATAGTGCTGCTTCAAGACTGGGGCACTTCAACTCCTATTTTCTTCATTGCAGGTAATCCGCCTGAGACTGTGAACAGTTTCACATATTTGGGTAGCACTACCTCGCAAGTGTGTAGTATTGCTGGTGAGATATCAGCGAGGATAGCAAAGGCACGAGTCGCATTTGCCAAACTGCGGCATCTGTGGCGTCGAAAAGGCGTCCGGTTGTCGTTGAAAAGAAGGGTATATAATGCCTGTGTGCGTTCCATCTTGCTCTATGGTTCGGAAACGTGGCCTGTTTACAATGTAGATATCAACCGGCTTGCTGTGTTTGACCATCGTTGTCTCCACCAATTGGCCCATATTAAGTGGAGTGATCGCGTGAACAATGTGGCAGTTCGCCGGCGCGCATTCCGGAACGCTCGGGATGCGCGATCAATTGGTGAACTACTTACGTCGCACAGCTTGCGATGGTTAGGTCAAGTACTCCGTATGTCATATGATCGTTTACCGTACCGGCCATTATATACTGAGGCCACCAACAGTTGGGTAAAACCGCGAGATGGTCAACCAACAACGTAGTCACGAAATATGAAGACCCTTACTACTCCATTGAGCAAAGTGGGTAGGTGTCGCCTGCCTGGATGGGATCCTCGTGATCACTCAAACCACTGGTTAGAGACGCTATCCGACATGGCGATGTGTCGCAGTCAATGGCGTACCTGTATCCATACCATTTCTATTTCTTCCTCTTAGTCTTCAAACTTCTTGGCAACGTTTTTTCTAGGATATTCCACATCACTGTTGAGGTGAGCGGCGGCCCGAGCCACAATACCTTTTGGCCAGGCTCTTGGCTGTTATGATGATGATGATGGTCGGAGTTTCGTTGCACAAACGGCTACTGTCTGAAAAGATCGAATATCGCAGGACATTCAGCGGTACGTTGCGAATGATTCCGGTAACAGAAATCAAAAGGATGCTAGCGATTGTTTACGGCATAGAAAGAACGGAGAATCTGAATTCGGTGAGACTAACAACAGCAAGTATCAACTTGTAAAGAGGTCAAAAATCACGAAACACATCAAGACTGCCATAGAGAAGGACTAACCGTAAAGCATCGCAAAGGGCGATATAACAGTTACGGCAGCTAGCACTAGAGATGAGAAGGGTAGCCCGTACCCAGTTCTTCTACAGTGAGAACATATACGACATCTCCAAAGCCGTAAACCCCTTGTGACGTGAGGGTTGCCCTAGTAGTACAATTTTACCCAACTATGTTATCGTTTGAGCATAAATTTACTACAAACCACTACAATCAGAGTTGGTACACTGTCGTAGATACCACAGCTTCATCACCATAGACAACAACACAACAGTGGTTCACACTGATGCTTGATTACCACAGGTGTTGATGGGTATATCTGCTACGGAAAAGCTGATACGAGCTCAGTACCATTTTCTTCGGTCGCGCAAATAATTGCACGCAGCGAATGCTTGCTCTCGTCTTGGCGACTAATTTGTGATTTTACTCTTCAAATTCGTTTCGCGTGCACCCCTTCGAATGTCGTTTAACACATTCAGATGTTCTACGCACTTTTCGGCCGGTGCGCTTTTGAGTGCCGCCGAGTGAATTGGTGCCCATTCCACTTTCTTACCCTTTTTCCTCTTGGCTGCTGCCGTTGGTCCCAGACTAGGCTGTAGCAAACTGCTTATCACATTTCCAAACGTTGCTGGGGACATACATTTGTTTCCAAACCTTATCGCATAATTTTGGTCCAACGCCTGTTGACACTACAGCCCGATCGCTCTGCAGGAGAGGCGTCCCCTAGTGTTAGCGGATGAGTGTCGAGCGCTATCATGTCTTCTTTGGCGGTTCCACAATGAGTTCTCTCACGTTCGCCTCCCTAACTTGCATTCGTTGAAGTCTGTTTGGTTGTACGGTGAGTAAACTATTAAATAAAGTTCGTTTGCAGATTCATCAGTCTTCTTTTTATGAATTCCGAACCGCATCTGCGTAAGGCCGAAAAATTTTGGGCATGCGAACCACCGAGCAGAGAACTACCATCGCGACACTTCCTAACAATGGCTCCCGAGTTTTGCGACATACAATGGTAAGGATCCGAAGTCAAAATAAGGAAGACGGATGGTTTACCCAATAGACAGCAGGGTTACAATTAAACCAACGACAGAGAACCGGACAAAGTTTGCTTAGTGTAATCGTTGGCTAACTGGAAAGCAGAATGTTCACAGAATAATCTATCGACTTCGGGATTAAAACGATCACTGGAACAACATTTCGGACTACAACGACTGAGATGTTGCTATCTTGCAAAAGACAGCCTACAATAATCGTCTGTTATTTAACAGACGATCATTACACGACATAGTGATGTCCCGTTGCCTATGTCAGTACACTGACTTTGTTGTTAGTAGCGTGTGAAATTTGCATTAAAGAATTCTACAGGATAAAACAACTCTCACTTCACAAGGAATTTAGAATTTCGGAATCGTTGTAAAACACACCACAAAAGAATGGACATCCAATCATTGTGATATCGGATGAGAGTTCACACGCGTCAAACATTCAGATCAGTGATGGTAGGTAAGCTGTTAGAAGTAGTCACTTGCGCACAACTACAACAGATGGCGATATACGGCCAGATCGAGGGGGATCGCCAACCTGACAAGGTATCTAGTACATCTCACAGTCGAGATCCAGAATGTTCCCAGAAGTCCCAGGACTGCAGCATTTTAGTCCTTAACCACGTTTCATCGAATTTGTGTTCATTACAGGTTAAAGAACATTACAACCGGTTGGAGTATCGGTGTCAACCCACTTCTGACTTAGTGCATGCCGGACAACTGTAAACAGCGCAAATACACAACGAAAGACCTACAACAGAACCAATAACAGAAAACAGAGTTACTGACCTGCATTATTACCAGGAGCTCAAAGAAAGCCACAAGTCGAATACAGGGTCGCAGATAAGTACACATCGTATCCTTCAACTCTGCGACCCTTTTACTTTATCAGGTTTTGAATTTTCAACGTAGTCACAATATCACTAAACAACGGAATAGCACGTAGAAGTTTTCTGTTTACGAACGACAAATGTCGGAAGATTGTTCACAAAAACCTACAATGTCTGTAGCGTGTAACAAGTGTCGCGACTGGTGAGCAGCACTATGCATATATATATAATCAACCAGACAAACTGAGAACAAACTGGATAGTTGAAGTGATTGCGACAAAGCACAGAGTAAGATAAGAAATGCGACATAATGAACACGTCAAATCATACATGCGGGAGAATGAATCAACGAGAACCCAGACGATATCCAGAACCCGGAAACTGATTAGCCAATGATCTAGATTCGCCAGACGGGTTGTCCAAAGACTGCCTACAAGGTCGAGGTTTGACAGTTAGTGAAGAGCTTGAGCAGACACCTCTGCGCACATTCTGTGAAGCACGTCGTGTTGTCGACCGAACGGGTGGAAAGTTGTCGGATGTGGTCCTTGAGTCAAGAAACGGTCGGGAAACACCAGTTGAAGCCTGTGAGCTAGACACTGGAGTCAGATTGTGCACCATTTCCCGACGTTTTCGGGTGGTTGGATCCCGCAGGGGTGGTAGCTCATAGGTTCTTGAAACGGACGAGTCAGTGGCAGTATTTCTGCCTACGTTTGATGCAGAAACACGTGGCAGTGCGCAGTTTGATGGCGTAGTCCGTCTGGATTTAGTCGGACACGGTGGTCGAATTGGAACTAAAGTGACCGGTTTGTCATTAACTGAGGTGGGGAAAAAAAGCCAGAATGTGTGCGTCAGTGGCAAGCTAAATACAGTTACAAAAAAAACTAATAGCTAGATACACTATGTACTATTAAACTGCGAACGTATGCCGGGACCAAAACAAGACGTTTTCGGTTTTGATTGGTCGACGGATACACTCCAATACAATGATATAAAAGACAAATCGATTGGACGACGCTAAACGACAAGTACCATTCTATCAGGTCAGGTGAGAGAATATTTAAAGCTTTAAAATGTAAAGGCCGTGGCAGCAGTCTCAGTCTGAGACTCGACAATGATGTTCTAGACGTGCAATGAGATCGAATGGTCACACTATACTAGTGAGTAGTTAGGTGGAGAAACGTATTCAAGTATTGAACCAACGGGTGGGAAACATAAAGAACACCTAAGCGCATTTCGATAAGAAATGAGGTTTTCCATAAATGAATATGACATTGGCAACTGTGAGATTACTGTTATGTACAAATGAATGTTTATGTTAAAAGCGGTGTTCAAGTATACACTTCCAGTGCTAACCACGTTCTTGTCTCGTAGCAGAAGTTGTTGGTCGGTGCGTACTAAGAAGCTGAATAATGAATGACCGGAGTGAAAGAAGCGAAAATGGAACTTGTACTTCTAACGCTACAGAAGTTCAATAATCAACATTTCTGACGTAAAAAGGTTATCGCATTTAAAATCTAAGATTGTGTCAACAGAGTAGTGTTGTATTAAGGCTGCACAATGCAACTGTTAAATGTTGGAAATGTTAAGCGCATTGAAGTCCTCGACCGTCAATGTTCCTGTACACACTTACACAGGACAGCGAGTGGAAAACCAACAAAATAGAGGACAAGTTTTTGGTAGTCAAACAAGTTTACCCCCTTCTAACCCTGAAAATGCATAAATATGGATGATTAGGTCATGCTTTAGAGTATCACTCCGGCGTATACTCACTCACTGCCGAGTTTTAAGCTAGCTGGCGTAAGATACGCGATGACCAACTGAAAGTTGTGTTAGGGGAAATGAAGACAGTTTGTTTGGAGCACTAGGTTATGTAATAACTGAGGTCGGGAGGTCTTCCTGACCCGGCTAGCTTCTGACTGGATACTTTAGAGGAGACTGTGGCTGACCAAGCTCAGTGCGGCCTGGCAGGTTCAAGTGATGGAACGGAGTAGTAAAAGATGCAGAAAACTGTCTTGCTTTCACTTGCAACTCAATCACAGGTTAGAAGGGCGTAGGCATCTTAGCTTTGACCAACGCGTCTGAAAATTAAGTACTCTCCCTCGCTCTCAACCAGGAGCGCTGTATTTGCTCGATTAATGACCATATGGTAGTGTCGAATACAGAAGTACTGTTGCCGTTAAGGGTAATGACAGCAAACGATGCGTGTGGATACAAAACAACCCCAGTATTAATTTCAAGGTGATGCTGTTGTAAACCCTCCTAAACAATACGCTGGTTCGTTCTCAATATAGTAGTGGGCTTGATACAAATCGGACTCTCGTCCCCGTACTAATTAACACAGAAATCTCGGTCCCGAAAATGCCGTAACTGTCCCGCGATTTGGTTCCCAAGACAAGCCAAAAGTCGTGTACAAAGGAAACCGCTTTGTTCCGCCCCAACACGTGTGCGGCAAAGGTGACAATTACAAAGTATTTATAGGGCACGTAATGACCAAACATTCCCAAGACATCAAAGAGAACAGTTACCGGAAGAAAAAGAGTCAGGGTCGCTAGTGAGCATAGTGGTATAAAAAGTCTCGACCGATTTGAACAGTTCCGCTAATTAGGACTGAGGCAATCGTTTTTTTTCTTTCTCACGACGAAGGCGGCTTGGGACGATAACAGAGTGGGCGCCCTACCAGATGCAGAAAGGTGTACCGCGATAAACACGATGGTCATCACTAAGCTGACAGGGTGGTTCAATACGAACTCACGGGACAGAAACAACATTGAAGTGCACAATGCTTTGTTTGATAAATCCACATCGTTGAATCCCATCTAAGTGGTTGATCAATCTGCATACTTATCTCAAGTGATATGAAGCAATCCTGACAGACTGATAAGGACATCGGAGTTCTTAGTTGGTACAGAAACGGCTGAAGCAAACTAAAATTCAATTACATACTCATTTACATGCGTGTTTATCGTTAGATTACAATACAAATACAGTGAAACCCCAACTGACATCCCAACACCCGTTTCGTCTTTGTTTGAATTCCGCAGGCAGAGATTCAAACGAAGAGAATTTGTCAACAAAGCGTCCGACCAGACCAAGTGATAAATCACAACAAATCACCAGATTTATATAATTTCAACAAATAGTCTTAAATCTCGTAACCGAATAAATAAGTTCCAACGCGAAGGTTCTAGATACGAACTCATTCGCCTTAGTATGAACAGGAAAGAAGCCAACCGTAGAATGCTAGTTTAAGTGTGAGCGACGTGAAACAAACCACTACAATTCTAACAGCAACCAGTACAAACTGGCGAGCATGAGATGGGACGAGTTCATTCACACTGACTACGTGTGAAAAACCTGCGAAAGAGACACAATTTCTGAACTTCCGGTGTAGCTTTGTAGCTCAAGTGGCAGAATGCTTGCTACATCCGAGCATGATCTTTTTGTCGCTGGTTCGAATCTAACAGAAGTCCAGATTTTTCGAAATTGGGTTTCTTCTAGAAAGATATTTCCATCTGTTAGTGAGTATTCAAACTAACACGGATAAGGGTTCCACTATACCACTAAAGACGAACTCGGACAAAAGTGAAACTTGGTTCAACGGATTCCCCAGACAGTCGGTGTCAGTCAACACAAAAAAGTGACTACAACTTTAGCATTTAGACTGACTTTTCAATCAGCTCATTTCGAGAAGATATTGGCTGAAAAGTTTAGTTGAACATGAAAACCGCAGTTAGTTATGAACGGTGTTCCATCTGCATAAATCAAATCCCCGATTACTTAACAACAAAAAACCCAGATGCAACGACGATTCATGATGCCCGTCCATAGACTCACAGGTTTTCAGTCGCTTCCTTCTTGAATAAGCTCATCAAGGTGAGCATCACCAAATAATACATAATTACCAAGTTGTGTCCTCATAACAGTAGGCAGCATATAAACCAGTAACCGGAAGTGGACTATATCCGGCCGGGTCAACGCCAAGTGACTAATCAAAAACAATGGGTGAGAATGTGATCGCGAAAAACCTGCTGTCAAATAGGAACGTGGTACGCCTGATGGTGCGGTTTCAGTAACCTAGCAAATAGTGTTATCCTTAAAAAGATAAGCAGGGTTTACCAAACCATCACTGCTGCTTAGCTACGGAGGGTATCAACAAAACAGCCTGCGGAATACATGGTTTGGACGGTGGTTTATTCATGATTCACACACTATACCGTTTTGACATATGAACATCCACTCCATATACACCAACTGATGCGTTCGTACCATCGGAAGCCACACTCTTGGATGTCGTTGTTTTCGGGAGTCGTAGTGGAGGGATCAGCTCAGCTTTTCCCGCATTAGAAGATTTTGCTTGTGATTCGACCGTAACGCGCTGGGTTCGTTGTTGTGCGCCTAGTGACTTGTTGGGCAACGACGTCGGAGAAATTGTCGAAAGGCAAGCAATCTGAACATAATGGAGAAAAATAAAGTACATTCGCAGTGAAGCCTGTGGATGACAAGAGTGGCAACTATGAGAACAAGGCTACAAATTAACGATATCCGGTAAATGTAGTAACCAAACTAAGGTGTGAATAAAAACTACTATGTATATACTTGACTCTCGACATCAAAGTGAAACTTTGAAAGAGAAAGTAACGAGCAAAAACCCGTTCAGTTGGGGAGGGAATATATAACAAAACTGAGTTGATCGCAGCCAATCATTATTTGTAACTCAAGTATTACCCTCCCTGTGTAATGTCCTTAGAAAAAACCTGAGTAACACCGTAACGTTAACCATGACCAACCCCAAATATTGAGCAGACAGATCTTATCTGTAAGGATTCGAGAGTTCAGCTGCTAGCTGACTACAAAATAAAAATGTGGAAGTTAGAACAGAGGAAAAGGTGCAACGACGAAGAAATTAGTGAATGTCCGCCGGGAGATGGTACTTTCCTCATTTGCATCACAACAGTTCAGTGTAAACAATGCTCGATCATGTTAGAACATTAACAAGGTCGCGGGTCCAAACTCAACTGCTTCAGAGAATCTGACAGAATCTAACCCATATGACTGTGTCTTACATGGTAACGGACGGCTTGCGGCGTGTAAATGGCAGACTGAACACCACATAACATGAACTCATAAGGAGCGTTAGGACATAACAAAGAACGACGGAATTGTGCCCAAAAGTTCGCGTGGATGGACAAGGCGGGATACGGTGCTACAACTGATTAAAACTGAAGAGCTCTAACAAAGACGAAACCTGAGCCTGGCGTTTCTTTTTGAAGGAGGTTGGCTGAAAAATCCATGCACATGCCAGAACTGCAATCACTTGCGAATGACGTACCATTTATATGCACCAGTCATATATATATATATATATATATATATATATATATATAACACACGTTAAAGTTTGGTTATTCGTACAAGCGAGGAGCCTACGTGAAACAATAGCTAGAAATCGGTTACTATGCCTACTGCATTAATATTGCGCACGGACCAACTAGCAACCGATCAACTCATGAATAACGCTCGATTTCAGGTTTTAGTCAGTCACCGATCGGCCTAATCAGAAAATAATCGAATGAGGACATATCGTTGTAATTCGATCTAAAATCAAACACAGAACTCAAGCGTGAAGTGAAATGGTTACCCGGAAAAACATAGGCTAACAGGTTCTACGAAAGAGATAATGAGCAAACGTTTATATGCCCCCATCCTTGTGATGATCAGATAATAAAATTGGTTGCACGGTTAACAGACAGAAGGAAAGTGTAGAAAAGGAAATTGAATGAAACGAAGGACTGGCGTGTGGCATGTCAACAGATAAATTACACATACATGATAGGTTACGGGTTTGTTAAAGTAGCCAACCGGGCAGCAGCTTCGGGTGACCCTCGCGAACGTGCTGAGGAAGTACAGTTATGCGAATTTCAACAGAGTTAACCGTGATCGCAGAGTAGAACAACGCAGTTCCACACCGGGCAGAGTCTACCTAAACAGTTCTTTCTACACAGTAACCCGTCAAGCAGCCTGGCTACCTCAAGCAAAAATGTACCGGAATTATTGGAAAACGACTATCTCTGAAGGACGTATGACCGAAGTAATGATCAGTATTCCAGGTGAACTAAACACCTCGCCTATATTTCAAATGAAGCGTCAAAACAAAAAAGAATTTGAACAGACTCAAAATTGAACTACCTTATTGGTCTCGCAAAGCCAAGAGGTTCTGTGTTATCCACACAATAATAATCCAGATTAAGCGTTACGATAACCTGGTTGGTTCAAATGTTGCAAGTGGACCAGTTACCACACCAACTTGTGAGAAGTTATTTTTGCGTTTCAAAATTTTATAATTCTCATGCATACACGCAATACACTGCCTCCCATTCACACACATCGGAGAGCATAACTAACTAGAGTGGACAGCTGAGAACGCATCAACTTCTTCGCGAATGTAATGCATCAATCAGTTTGAAATCTCGCACCACGAGTAAACTAAAGAACTCAGACACATGCGCGGATAGGGGATACCAGTTTGCAGTGATCTCTTTCAAATGGCATTTAAAATAAATGAAAACAAGTGTCCAGAACTGCAGCATCATGAACGCGTGTTTAAAATCCTACTTAATGTGACCACTTGGTGGGCGTTGTGTCAAGATCGTGCCATCTCACTGTACAGTTAAAGGGTAGATAAGAGATGACGGAATAAATACGAAGTAAAAAGACTCTGACGTTTATGTTTGTTTCAGCAGTGCAATCTAATTCCTCAAGATTATGTTCAATATCAGTCCATAAGTACTTCTGTTAACGATGTAAATTGAGAGCCAATTACACTCATACGATGAAACCCTACGCTGTACATTGGTCAATTTTATTCACATGATGACACCGAAGACAACGTCACAGTAAAATGCTGAGGATAAGCGAAACTTGATAACTGCAAAGGGCTAAGTAAGAAGTCCTCATCCGTTAAACTTCAACCACACAGTTTAAATAAAATACAACCTGGAGAGTATTTCAGGATAGAGAAAAAGAACTCAAAAGAAAAACAAGGGCCATACCAGCACCAGCTGTTATATACTCTTGGACAAAACAATGGACAAGGCGACTTGCAGCGATCAGTCCTCACGGAACTGACAAGTACACTGTACACGAAATGTATTACTCTCCCTCAGGCCTGCATCTGACGGGTGTTAGAAGAATGACCGATTGGCCAGAGTGAATAGAAAAATCAGTCGTTGCTATGGGCGTCGCCGTAAACATTGTCTGCGTGATCCTTGATGAATATCAATCATTCACCCAACCACCATTTTTCGGTTTTTTCTGCATTGTGTCTTTATTGGTTCACCTGACATCGAAAGCGTAAGCAGTACCGCGTTTGGAGTGGAAGATCCTGTAGTTCTTTTAGCTATAACAATTGACAGTTTGATCAAGGTGGACCAATGCACACCATCCATCTGCCAGACACTAGCTCGTACATGAACGAACATCGCTCGGTATAACAGGAAAGCTTGTACCACATAATCAACTTACTCAAGTGGGACTGTGAGTCATCGATCCGCCTACCACATAAGAGTCGCTAGTTCGAATCCAGCTAGTGCACCGAATTTTTGCAGTTGGACCTCTTCTAAACGATCACATCTGCCACACTTATTATTAGTACAGTCGTTTTGACGTTTGTTGATAAGCACACAAACTTCCATGGAAGTCTGTTGAGTAGAACGAAAAATGAAGGTCACATGTAAAAACAAATGGGAAATGTTGATCGGTATCCGTCGTTGGGGGGGATGTGGCAACATAAAATAATTCCGTAAGCTCTGAGTGAGCGGGAGCTTAGTCAGTGCACGTCCGCAGAAGTACAGCAAATTTGAGCGAAGGTGACGCATTTTACATGGGGTATGTTTGCCGGGTCCGAGCGAAAAGAGCACTGTAAACCACCTTGCTCATTTTTCTTTAACAGGTGTAGATAGATACGAACGTTGGGAACGCATGAAGACGGTTAGGTAAAACGTAAGTGGTTGTTGAACGACACCGACTATTTAGCCTAAATCGATGTCAGTGGGAGTATTGCTTAGTTGAAACATCATCGATCAAACAGTTCGCTTCAACTAGACTCAAAAAGCAAATGGATCCCAAATTTACTGATTGACGAGCGTGAGGTAACAAGCTGGAGAACACAGAAATAAAAATACTAACTTCATCCTTTGTACGCTCCTATGATTATAGACCAAAGTCAATAAAGCATACACACGGAATGCTCAAGTGGAGGCCATTCTTACCATCGCGAACGGTGCACGCGAGTTACTGAGGCTCAGGTTCGCACATAAGTACGCGAATCTCGGGTAATCAATCAGATATTCCAAATGATCGAGATCTATACACGCTATACGGGGTAGTGACCAATCGTGCGGGCAGAGTTTCAAGGCTAACATCCACATTTACTGGACTTTCGGTTAGAGTACTAATTGTAGCGAAAAGGCGTCCAATAAAGCACAATCTTTATTGTCCAACTCGCTAGTTCACATGCTCCGCGCGCGCTCGCGTTTATGAGTCAGCATTCCAGTCCACAACACCCCCAGGTTTCCGTTCACGCGTCGTGTGCACTTCTACCCGGTTTAGGTGTGTGATTGGCGCCTTCTACTCGGGGGTTTTCTGCCTGATATTCCTCGGCCGTTGATCCGATTTCGTTGAGCGATAGCTTGTCCGATCGCTCGTGCTGTCCTCCGTCTATCCACCGTGGGCTTTGACCGTAATCCACAGCCGTGTTGAGATATTCCTGACAGTGTTGGAATAATCACACCTTCAATTTGGCCATTCATTCTATTTCGGCTGCCACGTCTCGCCCGTTGGTCCGATCCGGTCGAGCGATGACTCATCCGGTCGCTCACGCCGTTCTCCATCCGCTCACCGTGGGTGTTTGAACGCACCTCCCCCCTGCGTTGGTGTGTTCGGCCGAGAGCTGGAATGCTCGTACTTCCTGCCTGACAATCCCCCACACTCGCCCCTCCTTTAAGGAACTTGCCGCGGTTGTGCCAGGGTGCCAGTTGTACACCATTGACCCATCGCCCACGAGGACCTTGGTTGATTTGGAAACTCGTATTCTTGCGGTTTATGATGGTAAATGGTCCATTCCATCGCCTTCTAAATTTTCCTGCGCCTGGACCGGATGTTTCTGGTCGGCTGTAATCTCTCACTTTCACCTGGTCTCCGATCCTGAACGGGCGCCATTTATGTGCGTTGTGCCTCACATCATATCTTAGCTTATTCCGGCGTTGTCTTTCTGTTGTCCGCTCAAGAGCACGGTGTTCCAGGTGTTGTCGTTCTTGTGGCAATAATTGCCCCACTCTGTCTTTGGATACGCAGACATCCAAGAGTATCCTTGGCTCCCTCCCGTATGTCAGCTCAAATGGGGAACTCTCGGTTGTTGCCTGCTTCGTTGTGCGGTATCCAAACAAAACATCCGGTAGTCCTTCTTCCCAGTTCTTGCCTCTACTATTCAACCATTCCTTCATTGTGCGATTGAACCGCTCCGTCAGTCCGTTCGTTTGGGGATGGTACGGCGATGTTCTCAAGCGTTGAATCCCCCAATTCTTCAGCATCTCCTGGAATTGCTGTCCTTCAAAACATGAGCCCTGGTCCGTGATAACTCTGTACGGTACTCCAAAGCGAGCCAGGACGTTGTTCACGAAAGCGTTTGCAACCGTTCCGCTCGTCTGATCTGCCGTGGGAATGGCTTCCACCCATCGCGTGAAGTGGTCTATCATGACAACTATGTAGCGATTTCCATTTGAACTCGTTGGGAGCGGACCAAAAACGTCTATACCCCAGGTGTGCGCGGCCTCTTCTGTTACAATCGATTGCATGGGCGGTGTTGTCGTCATTGTCTCCCGGTTCTGTTGGCAATTGGGGCAGGTTCGAATGAAGTCAATCACATCTTTCCGCATTGTGGGCCAAAATACCCTTCGCCGCAGTAGGTCGTACACGCGTTCTCGTCCCATGTGAACACCTGTGTGCGCCAGCTGAATTACCCGTTCCCTCTGGTTCACTGGAATAAATGGCAATCTTCGAGGTCGCAGTCCCTTCTGTACCTCCACATCGACCACTAGTTGACCATTCTCCAGGTGTAGCCGGTCCCAGATCTGTACCAATTCGTTCGGTCCTGAAGTCAACGTCTTGGGTTTGGTACCTGCCAGCAGATGTTCACATACTTCGCGTACTTGAGGGTCTTGCTGCTGATTGGCCAAGATGTCTTTATCGGCAGCCAATACTGCGTTCACGGGTATAGCTTCAGTTGGCAGCTCACTTTCCTGTATCGGTCGCGACAGTACATCAGGTACCTCATTGTCCGTGCCGTTAACATGTCCGATTGTAAAGTTGAACTCTTGTAATCGGAGTGCCCAACGTGCCAGTCGTCCACGTGGATCCTTCGCCGTCTTCAGCCAGATCAGCGGTTTGTGGTCGGTCTCAACATGAAAAGTGGTCGCTATCAGATAGATCCTCCACTTCTCCAGCGCCCAGACGATCGCTAGGCACTCTTTCTCCGTGGTAGAATACTTTCTTTCTGCGTCCGTCAGTATTCGGCTGGCATACTCAATTGTCCCCGAAGGTTGTGACAGAACTGCTCCGATTCCGATATCACTTGCATCAACTGACACTGTAAATGGCTCATTCGGTTTTGGAATTGTTAGGCACCGTCGAATGCTGGTGCTGGAGAACGGCGTGGGCGACCGGATGAGTCATCGCTCGACCGGATCGGACCAACGGGCGAGACGTGGCAGCCGAAATAGAATGAATGGCCAAATTGAAGGTGTGATTATTCCAACACTGTCAGGAATATCTCAACACGGCTGTGGATTACGGTCAAAGCCCACGGTGGATAGACGGAGGACAGCACGAGCGATCGGACAAGCTATCGCTCAACGAAATCGGATCAACGGCCGAGGAATATCAGGCAGAAAACCCCCGAGTAGAAGGCGCCAATCACACACCTAAACCGGGTAGAAGTGCACACGACGCGTGAACGGAAACCTGGGGGTGTTGTGGACTGGAATGCTGACTCATAAACGCGAGCGCGCGCGGAGCATGTGAACTAGCGAGTTGGACAATAAAGATTGTGCTTTATTGGACGCCTTTTCGCTACATAATGTATTTTTTGTGAAGCCGGAAGCAACGTGAAATGAACATATTACCTAGTGTAGTGATAAAACGGTTATCAACTAAACAGCCGGATCAGAAGCAAAGGCAACGTCAAAAGTATTTATCTAGGAGTTAGTTTTTCCATTTGGTTGCATACTATCGAACAAAACTGACGTTTCTAAAGAAAATAGCTACTATTGGTAAAGGCACTGGCATCTATCGCAATAAGCTATGTTTACAAGAATTTTATCGGAATGTGCCTACCACCATGGAAGTATATGAAGATAGGATATTAACAAGCTGTCAAAACACAGACAGAAGCAGTTGGGGGTGACCAGGGCTCAAATCCTCGATCGTAAAGTTAGTAGTTGGTGCCGACGTTATTATCAAGTTATTCCGGGACTGTCATATATGAATACATACATGAATCTACCCGAGTATATGTCAGTATACAGAGTGAGACTATCGGCCATAACAGGAGGTAGTAGTGAGAGTCCGCAAAACACAGGGAAATACGCGACACAATGTATTGCTTTGGCATGCCAGAAATAAGCGAAATTATGAGCAAAAAGTGGGATATTCTGCTCGCCATGTGAATATTAATGCATACTCAAGGGTAAATGAGAATTTTTGCACAATTGCTGAAATTTGAACGAAGCAGTTGAAACACCAAAAATGGGTTTTCAACAATTCAGCGATCAATATACGGATTCGAGACAGGTGGCCCAAAGTACCTGGACCAAGTCAGTTTGTCTCGTTTGGTGTTGATCAGGCGTCTGTTGACTTGAAATGCAATAATTAGGAACCAGGTGTAGCATCGCTACCGGGGATTACAGCAGATACCAAGAACAGCGTAAGATTACCAGTCAATATTTTAAGTAAATGAGAATCTAGAAATGCTTTAAAACGTTCTCTAGAAGCATAGCTAACAACGCCAAAAGGAAGGTTATTCCAGTGGTTAATAACCCTATAGGAAAACAGCTGTTGCATAAAGAAGGTCACGGGACGGAGCTTGTAAACCTTCTTGAGATGTCCTCGTCGACCGTCATCATTCGCTACGACGAATAACTGTTCTATAAAACCTGTTCTGAAGAAGTATGTGAAAATTAAACCACCGCGAAACCATCGAAATTCAAGTGGACATAGATCCAGACGTTCAGGTCGAGACTTGTACATGACATTTCCCAGGCCTCGGACTAGATCGGTAGCAGTGCACTGGATACGATCAACAACGAGTATGTTTTTATTCAAGCCACTACACACTTGATTATCATACTCAAGTAGTGGTTTTATGTAAATCCCGTTAAGCGTTCGAAACATTTTCTTATATATGTGCAGGAAAGTGCGCTTAACCATCTTAAGAGTGCCAAATCCATTTTCGCTGTCATCTTGTGGTGATACGCTATAGATAAGTTGGACGACATTCAGATGCCTAGATCTAGTTTTAAGTCGAGTTTCATGATGTTTACTGTGCTGAATACACTATGAAGCACGAAGGCATCGCGAGAGTCCCGACCGAGCGGCATGTGTGCACATTTAGTGGGAGGCCCTAATCGTTTGACTGGCACGTAACCAAGTCAAGATCAACCTGTATTGCACTGAGGTCACTGACATTCCAGATTTTTAGGTCATCGGCTTATAGAGGATATATTGATAAGAAGGTCGTTAATGTAGACAAGTAAAAAAGAAGACCTAGCGCTGACCTTTGAGGGAACCTCGCAGAAGCCAGGGATAGAGACAAGAGGTGTGAGCCGGTTTTAACCCTAAAAGTTCCAAGTTGAACATCACTCAAATTCGACCGCAGCCTTTACATTCAGATAGACTTTCCAGCCAGCTTCTTTCAAAAAGAAGCACTAAACTCGAACTTCGCTCTAATTAGAGCTCGTCAGTAGTGCATATCCTTGCCACGGCCGGGATTAGAACTCAGGACACGCTTTCATGAGATAACAATGTTGACCAATGCGTCATTGGTCACATTAGGCGCGACAGAATAATTAGATTAACCAAATCCCCGACTACTCATCATTAATGTAAAATATCGCTTAGTAGGTATACTGGGATTGGAGATTTCGACCTCTCTTGAAAGTCCTAATCACGGGGTTACCGATTGGAGTCAACAGGACAGTTACTGTGTCACCTCTCGAGAAGATCGGGCAATCTTATCATTACTCACAAGCGAAAGTGATTGGACGTTCAGGCTTGACAACAGAACGGTGAATGCATCAGTTAGACTGGTAGCGTGACAAGTAGTTGGGACGTGTTTAACGACTGAGGAAACTGGCCGTTCACGTGTTTTAACAATATTGATGTTCTCCAACAACATGGACTTCTGCACCCATTCACACAAATGTTATTTCACTTTACATACCAGGCATCTTTCGGTTTATTCTACGTAGCTTTATCTACGGTTACAGATAAATTTGTGAACGCGATGTGAAGCACCACTGACTGGCTGACCTCTTTTGATTGAAGGCACCACTAGCTTCTGAGTCCGAGCGATTGCCCGAAGTTTGGCTGTATCAGATGCTCGTTTAATTGAAGTTTTCAATCGTTGTGTTTTTTGGTCCATGAGGTAGTCACCTTTAAAAGGCAGCTTCATGTAGACCCTCTTTTATCTACATCGATTACCTCTTCGGATAGTGCTTTGTGACTTTCTATGAATCTTTTGGGGCAACCATTTGACTGTAGAACAGACATGACCAAGTCTAGTTCTTGTACAAGACTGTCCTGCGTTGCTCGTGTGAATAATGTAGTCACTAGTGTTCGTTTATGTCGGACCACGATGAAGCTGCCGGAAGCAAAGTCGGCGAATCAACTGACAGGCAAGCTATTAAACCTAACTTTCGGACTTATAAGGCAAGGACACACAAATAGAAACAATCACTAGCTGAAACGGGTTTGAAAAATGCGGTCGGCATCTAGGATAAGCAAACACTACACGTAAGTCCAAAAAAGGTATCGACAACGGTGTGAACCAGGAGCATACTTCGGTCGGATTTTCAAAACCGCAATCACCGCTATCGATAAACCTGGTTGTAATCGTCCCCTGTTAGACAAGAGAGCCACCGGTCAAAACAACGGTGTACGACCCATCATCCTCATCATAACAGACATGAATCTGACCATAAGGTATTGTGGTTCGGGGCGTCGCTCACCTCAACAGTGACATGGAATACCCAAGTAGAAATGTGCCTGAGAGGGTTAGAGTAGCAATAATAATATAAATAATAGTAAAAGAGAGCTGGGCGGAAGAACTAGAAACGGTATGAATGCAGGTACGCCATTGGCTGGGGCACACTGCCATCCGGGATACCTGTTCTAGCCGGTGACTTTGTAGTGGACTACCAAATCGGAGGTGGGAGTACGCTAACGCCCGGTGGAATACCTCGACGTGGCGATGAGGTACGTCCAAAAACCCACAGCGAACTGATTGCGGAAAACACGAGCGACCGGGTGAGCGATTGTTCAATGAGATCGGACCAACGAACGAGGCATTGCAAGCAAAATGGCGTGAATGACCAGATCGGAGGCGCAATTATTCCAACACTTGGTGGAAAATCTCGATACGATCATGAAGTGTGGTCAAAGCCCACAATGGATAGATTGCGGAAAACACGAGCGACCGGGTGAGCGATTGTTCAATGAGATCGGACCAACGAACGAGGCATTGCAAGCAAAATGGCGTGAATGACCAGATCGGAGGCGCAATTATTCCAACACTTG
>JTDE01000805.1:105604-126216 GCA_014338405.1 Paragonimus skrjabini miyazakii
AACAAACAAACCAGACAGAAGTGCACACGACGTGTGAGCGGAAACCGGGAGTGTGTTAATAACTGAAATTCTGGTTCATAAATGCGAGCGCACGCACGGCGTGGCAACCAGCAAATTGGACAATGAAGATTGTGCTTCAATGAACGTATTGTCGCTAAAATGAGTGATCCCGAGGACCCTAACCAGGCAGGCGACACCTACCCACTTTGCTCAATGGAGTAGTCAGGGTCTTCATATTTCGTGACCACGTTGTCGCCTGACCACCATGCGGTTTCACCCAACTGTTAGTGGCTCCAGTATATAATGCCCGGTACGGTAAACGATCAGATAGCATACGGAGTATGTGACCCAATCGTCGCAGGCTGTGCAACGCGATTAGCTGACCAATTGATCGCGCATCCCGAGCGTTCCGGAATACGCGCCGGCGAACGGCTACATTGCTCACGCGATCAGTCCACTTAATATGGGCTAGTTGACAGCGACAACGATGATCAAACACAGCAAGCCTGTTGACATCTTCGTTGCGAACAGGCCAAGTTTCCGTACCAATGAGCAAAACAGAACAAACACAAGCATTATATAACCTTCCTTTCTATAACTGAACGTTTTTTCGAGGTCACGGATAACGCATGCTGACAAAGACGACTCGTGCCCTTGCTATCCTCGCTGATATCTCATCAGCAATATTACAGGCTAACGAGATAGTGTTATTCAAGTACGTGAAACTGTTCACAGTCTCAAACGGATTATTTAGTGAAGAAAGCAGTTTTGAAATAGCACTTTGTACTGTGAAGGTGCGAAGAGCAATCCATACAAATCATCCCGGTCACTCATCCTGTTCAGCATGGTCTGCATGTCTTCGGTAGAGGGGCTAAGTAAGATAATGCCAAGATAATACCCAACAGTGCTCACGGTCTTTGTCCAGCCTTTTAGTTAGCTTACGGTGGACACCATATTCAGAACCAGGTGGAATTGAGTGACACTTGTTCATGAGGTCTATCAACATGACAGAAATCCAGTTCTGTCACAACCAAACATCTCCTTTGGAACATACCTCTTCGCAGCGTGTATTCATAGCTGCCGCGATTTGTTCCCAGTGTGCGTAAGGTTCTCTCACCTGACTCGAATTGGGCAAGCTGTCCACCACTGCTTCCTGGTAAGTGGTCTTTATACTCTTCTCACTCGAATTTTAGTTGAGTATCTTGCATTTACGAATGTGTCCTCTGGACAAATGACAAAGTAAAACGGGCACGCACAACAGCATGATTTGAGTACAGGTGATTGCTCCAAAAAGCACGACAGTTTTTAACAGAGTGGTGCCACCTGTAACTGACTGCTATATAATCGAGCTGTTTCCACGACTGAGAAACACAGGGAAGTCCCTATGTAACAAAGCCACTTCCTGCGTCTTTTGCTACTGTCAGTGCTCGGACACCAAACACATGACTCAGGTTCACACAGCAGATTGATTCGTAATTAACACACTGGCTATGTGCAACTGGCACTCGCCCATACAACCTTTTTTGGTAGCAAATGATTGAGGAGCAAGTAGTGAAGGTATATCCACTAGTTGGCAATGAAAACACACAATCTGATTTGTGTATTTTATTACGACCCCATTACCAATCCATTAATAGGAACACGACCGAGCAAGCAAATTTAACCTCGAACGATACACATGGAGACATTGTTCAGTTAGCAATAGACGAAAAGTGCCAAATGATATCAAAACGAAATGGAAGACGACCACGCGAATCAAAAAACGGACTAGGGTCCAAAAACCAGCAATATTTGACGACAGTCAAAGCTGGGTCATTCTCTAGGGCGATCTGCCTAGTTCGATAGAGGCTTGAACACAGAAGTCTACGGGGCAAAACGTCACACCAAACATTCAACCGATTGAATTGACCTGTTCGTAAACTAATGAACACAACAGAAAACGAACACAGACGTAGAGGGAGCTTGGAACAAAGGTTCCCATTCGTCGTAAGTATTGCCAGAAGTTTTAGTCAAAATTCAATTTCACAAATCAAGGCGCTTAACATACTTGCAGTGCTGTTAAAAACCATGTTAGTGACAGTCATAATAATGTAACGATTCTCATTCAACCTTTACACTTTAATGATTATCTTGAGTAGCTCTCTGCAAGTTGATCACACTGCGAAGTCACAGTGAGAGTGCAGTGTGTAGTATGCCGCGAACCCAATTGAATCCTGGCTTTAGTTTTGATTGTTAGCAGAATGGACAATCCAATCTCGCACTCATGTTATAGAAAATGCCAGAGAACACTTGCATCTTTGCTAAGAACTGGCTTACCTTGCGGCGCATGGCGGGGGAATAAACATTATTCTGTGAACTTGAACTGATTGATTAACTCCTCTTGGGACTCCTGAACATCATTTCAAATTTGTAAAACAATTGTCAGACTGACTTCTAACCCAAGATAATAGGTCTCTGGTAAGTATCGGTTTTATATGATGTTGGAGGTCATTCAGTAGTTTTTGGAAAAGGGATTCTGGTTTAGCTACGTACATTTCGGGAATAACCTACGGAGTCACATTTATTAGTAAGAGCGCGAAAACCTAACCAACACGCATATACCACAAAGAATTAGTTTCTTTTTGAAAACAGGGATACTTCGACTAATATCTGCAACAGCTTTACCAGGATATTGTATGTTCAAAACTAGGTTTATTAAGGTGACCAATTATATTAATCACACAGGCTAATTTCTGCTAGCCAACCGGTATTCTTGAAACGATGTTCCAACTCATGTTCTTTTCAGTGAAAAACAGTCCGATCGTACTTTGTAATTTATAAGACCATATTAAAACTTCTCCTTGAGAAAAGCACCGCATTTCTGAAGGTCAAAACAACCACAGACAGTGTGATTACACTTGTTCACATAATTGCGAAAGAATTTTTGAGTTCAGCAATATCGGGAACAGAATGGAGTTGATACAGCATTTATGTTGTTGCTAAACTTCCTGTCTCTATCAGAAAGGAAATACATGTTGCAACATGCGAAAATTCGTACACGTAAAACGTGCAGATCGACAGACGGCCAGGAACAGTCCAGAAGGTCAAACGGCACAGCACACTTTACGGATTATTGAGCATCATATCCTAGATAATATTACCAAAGCCTTAAAACACATACGTTATGTTAATGATTTTCACAGAGATAGATCATTCTAATTTGTTTACGAACTACCTCAAAAAAATGTACGCCTATCCCTTTTATCTGTCGAACTGGAACCGAGAAAATGTTTCAGCTTTTCTAAACGTTCAAACTACCGGGATGTGCAGAAGATACGTTACAGCATTCAATGGATTGCAAGACAACACAGGATGGTCTTCAGTCCCGATTGTATATAAATGTGGATTAGTCAAAATTCCGTTTTACGAAGTTGAGCGTATCTACAACTCTGATAAGCAACAAGCAGAACAAGAGTTTAAGATAAAATCCGCTAGCAAACGGTTATCCTGTGAAATTCATTCAGGTTTACAAAAGCAAGGAATCAATGCAAACGGCTCGAAGGAAAAACATATTTCCGCTTTTGCAATTCAAAGGAGACCAGCTGGTAAACGATCTCATGTGCAAGTTAAATTCACTTCTAGCTCATACCTACACCACTACGATTACTTCAAACTAGCAGAGGATCAGCTTTCTATAATAGTGAACGCAGTTTGTCTAACTATTTTGTCTTTCACATTGTGTATCACCTCACTTGCAGTCGCAGTGACAGAACAGACAGACAGCTACCACACTGAGTGGTTGAACGCAACACGATAATGCACCAACCTCAACTTGATGTATCAACTGTTCGAAATCCCAAGTCACTGATTGCCATACAAACCATGACAACAGGCCAGCAAGTTGATCCAGTAAACTTATTCAAGATGCTGTTGCCTGAACAAAACCCGAAATTGGCGGCCTGTAATGGAGCAGAGTTTGACCTTATCAGTCAACGTTGTGCCCGCAGAAGCAGCTGAGGCAACTATCGGGTTACCGTAATCCTAACTACATAATACTTGATGGTTGTACGCGCGTCCAACTACCGTTACGAATATAATCCACATGTTTTACGTTTGGGGTTATCTAGCGTAAACGCACTGTCAACCCACCACAAAATCGGTATTATTTCTGCAGTGACAAATGGTTGAAGAAAGCTCTGTACATTAAGTCAAATTTTTCCCGTGAATAAATAAATGACCAATCGTGACCTCAGAATTCAGGTTCATCACAAGCAAACAAAATCCTGTACGATAGCTCACTATCGACAGAACTCTACCAGCGTGGAGAGAACTTTTTTTTCGATCTAGGATATTTACGATAAAAACAATTATAAACCAGTTGGAAGATGTATTTTGCTAGTTTGCTGGTTGAAACTGGATTATGGAACATGCAATCGTCATTTTAGTTAGCATCACATCTACATCGTACGAAAATCATTAACAGTAAATTGTCTACAAAACCCAGAAATTCTTGTCCGAAAAACAAAAAAATATCAGCCTTTTTTAAGGGCCGTGATATCTCAACCCAATAAATCCTCAGAATTATTGTCAGTTAGATGTTTGACACTGTTGTTAGATGGCAGTATCATTTTATAATTTGTTGCCAAGTGCTTTTCATATACAAGTCGAGTAACCGTACTAGTAATAATTTGCACAAACATGTACACAGTTTTCCAGAAATGAGACAATGTGTGCAGACTGGAGTGATAGCACAATTCTTCTCAGTTGTGTGAGCTAGGTTAAACCGACACCACACATACCGTGATAGTGCGAACAATCAATATTATAAATCTAATCTTTAATACTTTCCATATCATATGACAAGTTCATATTGTCATCTAATGATCTGAAATCACTAGAGTGCACACTGTAAAAGATGATCACAAACATGTGTATGCTTACTTTTAATTCTACAAAACATATCACAATAACAGTCAAAGTAAATGAACGACAAACTTGGTAGACGGGTTGATTTACGTTGAGTTTTACGACACAGTGCGAAGAAACCAGTTGTCTATGTAGTAGGTGAACCAAGCACCGCCCACGTGTAAGCCCCAGACAGGGAGTCAATATGCAAACATGCCATAGGAAACGAGGCTCGGCGCATTGTGCGATCTATTCATGTTTTTCGTAGCGCAGGTTTACCGTGGAGCAATGATACACCAAGGACGAATGTGAAAACACACTGGGCAATATTTACCCAATTCATCAATTCGAAAAGACGGCTAATATTCAGAGGTGTTAACATTTCGTATCAATCTGCGGACTACGCGCTAAAAAAAAGAATTCACTGAATATGGTTTGGCAACAACAAAGCAAGTCGGTTTAAAAACATCAATTTCCCAACTCCAACGCAATCGTCAGGGAATTTTGTGTATATTAGATCAGTCGTAATGTCCAATTAATTTTAGTCAAAATGATAGTTAAACGGGCTGAACGAATCGAAGCGTCAACGAATGGTTGGACACACTTCAAAGAAGTTGGATGAACCATCGAAACAACCAGTCAATAAAAACAAAATGCAAAGCAAGAAAGCTGATATCATCGATTGCTCTGCGGGTACGGTCAATAGGTTAACACGTTGACCCGATCAAATCGTTTATCGTGATAGTACATAACACTAAACGTACACTCTGAGCGTTCAGTGAGACCGCGTTGATCAGACATCGATTGATCTTGTGGTTTTGAGTTCCGAACTAACATAGATAAACCAACTTGTTTTGTTATTCTTTGAGAACAAACTGTACTTATAAAGGTCATTAAAAGGTTAAAAATGCATCATTTTAGATGTCGAAATCAATCATCATTGTCATAGAAAGCGGTACATCGGTGATTGGAACTGAATGACGAAGAGCTAAATTTAAAGGCAAGAAAGAAAAAAAGGAATGAAACCCAATACATAAAACCCTAACCACACTAAAACGATCACCAATAGGATGGTCGTAACTCGCAATCAAACAAATGAATTGTAAGAAAAATTAGAATAGTTTCTTTAAATATTCTTACTTTACAGATAGCTCAGCTGAAACTTTTGACAACATTGGACCCAATTGGCTACCACCTCATATACAGTCTTTAGCTACGGACTGTGAGTCATGAGGGCCCAACAAAGAAGATAAATATGATCTATGATAACTAATCGACCGTCTCTTCAGTTCAATGTGCTAAATCGCTGACTACAGCGACAGTATCGACAGTGCTCGATGTGGCAGACGATGGGTTGGCAACTCTAGCGCTACCATCTTAGTCTATGTAGCCATAAAAACTGAGCGAATGAATTCGTTTGATCCTTTCTATGGAATACCGCTTCTCAACCTCATCAATGCTTACGTGTTCGATTGAATACAGACGACGATGAGAGAGCATGAGAAAGAGGCTTACAACTTCCACACTGCACTGGCAGACAGTAACCTTGTTTTCACGGTGGCCTTATATACTGCAGAGATGCGCTCAGCTGGTTATGAGCATCTTAGCCCTGGGTATACGGCTTTGGTCACATTCTATACTTCGATCGCAACTGATACAGCTTCTTAAGTACACTGGCCAGTAAATAACATCCATAACTTCATTAACTGTCAGCAAATCTATGTGATCACCACAATCCTACAGAAGCAATTCCAACTTCCCGACTGCAATGCATGTCCCTCAAAAAAAACCAAAGAGCAAGATATATTGCATGCTGTTGTCTGAGTTGATTGGACACCATCGGACAGCAGTGCGCCGGCATAGTCGAGAGCAGTCAGTCTTTTACCAGGCGAGAAGCCAAGGTCAATGTTTTGTGAGCTTTACAGACGGTTCTCGTTTTTATCTGAGGCTGAAACTGTCAGAGAGTATATGGAGGACTCTAACATGAAGTAAAGTAAGAGGATACAACATGGATGATAGGTTCGCATAAATATTCGATGAAAGCCTGCGAATAGGCGACTCAAAAAGTACACATCCACTCATGGAGTCACGCGCGGCTTTGCAGTCAAAAGAAAAGGTAATTATTGGTCAGCACCACATCATAAAAGTTAAGGAAGAATGATAATACAGTCTTTATTCTCTCGTTCTGACTGAAGACTTGCTGCTGTCCCCAGTCGCGATGAGTCCACAAAGTACACATAGACTTCAGAACACGTTATAACGAGTACTAAGCAAGATGCTCTATTAATTTTTACAAAGATGCTCGATTATATTCTTGAATATTGTAACTGCTATCCAGTGACCTAATTGAAGGAGACGTTTCCATTCGTCCATACCAGCTGAAGCAACTGATTAGTACCTAGCTGCCTCGTTTGAAAAAAGCCGTCATATTGTCACGTGAACCAATTGTCACATGGCGAAAGAGATCCGAGATTAAATCAAGAGCTTCAGTTCGCGAAGGCGGTTCCAAGTTTGCAGACTAGGGCATGAAGTTGTCGACAGATGATGGTAAAATGATAGAATCAGGGGACCAGATAAGCTGCTTTTCGAATTGCTCCGCCCAGAGGTCTGATCTTTGTATTTCATTTCAGATAAGTGTCCCATCAACCTCGTTGATAGGTCCACTGATTAACGACATCAGTTAACTGCTCATAATGATTTTTAAAGTAACTCATGAAGAAATTTAGTGCATTTTAAACATACAGCTGTAAACGTTATTCAGTTATTGAGTCTAGCACATCGTAAGGGTTCCGAATACATTACTAATCAGATTAAGCATACGTTTCGAAGCTTCCAACCCATTCAACAAATAGTATTCTAACTCACTTTGTGCGTGCAAAAGTCGTTTGTAGGTCAACAGAACAGAAGTAATGTAGATTAAATTCAACGTCATTATTCACATACGTCGGGCAGTCGTGTTGCACACATTTTCATTCGTGGACGGTACTTTTCAGTTTTGTGGTATAAGTTTCAGTCTATGTCGCTTTATTTTTAGACGGCTGTATTTTGCACACCCACAGCAAACAGCAATGGTCACATGTATTGCAGTTGAACTTTCGTATGTAATTTTTATTGATACACGTAGAGCCAGTTATAGCGCGTCGTGCCTTGTTAGCGGTTGTCGCTTGTTGGTTATTGGACTTGTAGTGTTGTGAACTGGTCGAATTTGCTCCTACCTTAACTATTGACAACAGTTATACAGGTGTCTGTTTTTTACTCGGAGAGTCAAAAAACACCAGAGTGTGAGTTCAAAGCCTGCAACGGTTGTTAACAAAGAGCAAAAAAAAAACAGTTGTACGAGACCACTGACGGTGAGTAGAAGAAGGAGTTTCACTTCAGGTTACACTCATGTACTAGAGTTTCTACAAGAACTAGCTCCCAGATGATGCTGCCACTAGGAGTTACCAATACCAACTCCCATTGGCCTGTTTGGAGCAGTGTTTAATGGAACATCGTCCACGAATTGCGTATTCAATGATCAACATACATTGATATACACCGAAGTAGTATAAAAAAGCAAAGATATTCAAATCAAACACTACTACCGAATGACCAAAGCTTTCGCACCCTTATGGACTCTTTAGCCAGACTACTTCGAAATGAACGCTAGACATGAGTCTCGCTCTTGTCAGCGCTCGTCCTTGACATCACTTCTATTGACTCAGGTGGTGAGTAATCTGGCCATGATTTTGTGCATCGCAACTGGGAACCGCAGCCTCTAGATACATTATCCTACTGGACGTGAGCGCTTGCATGGTTGGGTGAACAATAATGCAATGGGTGGATGGTGAAGACCATGGCCTGGCCACTTATTTAATAGGTCGGAATCCTACACTGCACAGACAACGTTTGCGTGAAACAAGAACAAATGAAATTAACGTCTTTTTAAAATGTCGCTTGCCGATGATGTGGCAACTTCAATTGCGGAAAATTTTTGTCTCAAAGTGATGTAAACATTCAACAGGAATACGTGTGATCAGTGCTAATGATTTTAGAACGACCGATTCTGATAGGGGCGGTACACTTTAAAAACCTATGTTACAAAACTGGAAAATACCACACACAACAGAAAATATGTGCAACAGCCGAATGGCTGCGCAGCTGAGTTACAACGGGAACATTTGCAGGTGCAGTTACAAGCGCATTAGAGAACAAGCAATAAAATCTATGCCTCAAACCTGACGATCATAGCTAACACTAATCGGTGATGAACTGTCAGTATCAAAAACAACAAAGGCGTAAATGATTAACATCAATAATCTTAAATGATCAGGAAGCTGAGGTGATACTTGTTACATTGAAGTGACCTAACGGATAGCATCATTAGTTTAAAACACAGGTTTGCGTTTGAGTGAAAATAACACGAAACAACAACCAGAATGTAAAGCGGGTGCTGTATCCAAATCTATGTACATGATACGGGTAGATGAGTTAACTCTCACACTTTAAATTGATTTGACTAAAACACATGTTTGGGGCAACGTTGAGTTGTAAACAAATAGGTACTCCACAAGGTTTCATATATAATACTGAGATATGATAGACGGGCGTCTAACAAAGACTAGTTCCAAAAATAGGTTTGTTTGTCGTTAGATTTTGGGAACTAGAAAGAAAACAACTGGACTAGAAAGGATAAAACAAACACCGAAAGTCTACAATGAGGTTTTAATGGTTCTCTCTCGTAGGGCAACATGTAAGATGAAATGCGTCCCGGACAATCACTGGCCCAAATCGAGACAGAAGCGATCATATTAATCTGAGTCCAGCCACGCGGCCGTGATTGGTTGGTTAGTCTTCGTTATCATCGCACACTGTTATCAGTGTGTACACTATAGCAGTTTATTGTTACGTTCTGCATGATGACTGGCAGTATATTGGAGACAATAAGGATAAGACCCTAATATTGAACATACACTTTACTTCACAAATATCTTCTACTGCAACATAATTGACAATCGATAGGGAGGTTGTTTGCTCTTTTCAATGGAGTCAACTACGACGCATCATTTGCAATCGTATACTATTAGAAAGCTCGTTGAATGTTGAATCCGGTCGACTATAACTTCGGCACTACAGCTTAGCATGCAGTCGAACTAGCATCAATCAGATGAAGCGTTTCTGATCTTTGAGGTCGGTCGTGGCTATGGCGGACGGATTAGGGTACACGCCATGTAAAGTGGAAAACCGAAAAACTCAAAACAGTCCAGAAGAGAAACTCGACTGCTAAAATGTTAAGGCCTCCATAAACCATTACTTTGATGCTGATTATGCGGAATGAAAATGATAAGACCATACCTACTCAACGGACCGCTTTTATAATAACTCTGCTGAGGTAAGCTTATCCTGTGGAGTGTAGAAGTTAGTCAGCGCTGGATAGTCAACATCATCAAAGAAGTGGAGGAATCCAACCTTTTCCATAAAAAAACGCTTCATTCTCAGAGAAGACGATTTTGTCCAGTCATAATAAACGAACATTTTCGAAACAGTCTAGAGGTAACCTTCACTATCTTTTTATGTGTTCGATATTTAATCGATCACGCTCATTGGCGGCTTAGCGACTTTGACTACTATTTCCAGTAACTGTCCTTAGATTTGATTTGAGAAAACTCGGGGGTCACCATCACTATATATATATATTATATATATATATATATATATATATATATATATATACATATCGTATAGTCCCTGCTATATCCGTTTTTATGCGAAAAAGGTGACTTTTTGCACTCGTTTTCTGATTTGACTTGCGAGCAGTAATTGGAGTCAGTTGCAGTGCACTTCGGTTTACCTACTTCAGGGTGGAAAGTTCAAAACCCGTCAAATGCTTCTTATTCCGTTGTCGATCTAGCAATTTAATCCAGGCATTTACCATAAGGGGCAAGAAATGACCCAAGTACAACGTTATCCCCGAAACAGTGCTTTACAGCGAGCCATTTTTAGTAGTAGGATGTCCTAACAAACCGTTGTGTGTAAGTCATTTTGTCAGTGGCGACTCTTAATCGATTTTCCACACGACCTGATGCAAGTTTACAGCCGATTATTGAAGTGGTGAAACAGTCCAGACGTCGTAGCTATAGACAGACGCTATTGAATATCAGGATCAGACGTGCCTTGCGATTGATTACAGTTAAATTCCACTCCGAACTGTCCTACTGAGGTCACAAGACGACTTGAACCAACGGGTACATGATCTCTGTGAGATAGCACGTTTTGCGTACCAAGGAGAGGGGCGAACGAACAATGTTGGGAAAGTCAAATCTCGATGACAGCACCACCTATCTGCAAGCACCAGTTCTGAATAACTGATTCAATGTCCACTAGGAGCCGTTAAGCTCAACTTCGGTAACAGTGCCACTCTTGTGGTGTACCAACCAACCTTATCAATGGGCGGAATATACTATGTGGTCCACCACAAATAGTTGGATTTCAAATATGGGATAGGTAATTTTTGAGGCATGGATACAGGATAAAATGGGCCCATCATATCCGAGCGCATAGTTATGGCAAAACGTGAAAAACAATCAATCCATGAGTGAACTGAATTAGTGTTCAGTACCGGCCCGGATGCGACGTTGAACGTGTTAGCGAGTTATCACAGCAGTACGAACGATGAGGTGTCGATCAGCTCGCTCACGGTTTGACGCGTTAAACAATTTGGTGAAAACAGACAGAAGGCATGTCTCGAGATGTTAACAGTTCGAATTCATCACTCATCGATCGCTAACGTAAAACCAGAAAATTGTACACAAGCTGAACACAGCAATAACAATGACATAAATTTGATCTTTCACGCCCAAACAGTACAATTCCGTAGCAAGCACACTGATTGCATCAGTGTCCTCTGTGCATACAAAACCGGCCGATGTTGTCGGATCAGAATTGCACTATTAGCACGCGAAAGGTTAAAACTATGCGGTTGGTTCGTTTAATTGTCGTTGTTATGTGTAGTTTGTATAAAATTTGTTGGTTTTACATTAGCGACTGATGATATTAAATTGAAGTGTTAACATCTCGAGATATATCTCCTCTCTGTTTTGACTAAATCGATCAAGGAAACTCTCAGTATTAATCTGTGCCTACGCCCGTGACACGTACGGTTACCTAGTCGGTCCGTTGATGCTGTGTGACTGAGTGGTTGAGTAATGAACAACAGATCGTTACAAGAACACTGTGCACGAAAAAGACTAATGGTTTGTCTGATTTACATACACAACGGCTATAGCATTTAAACTACAACTTAGAAAAAGGGTGCACGTTGGATTTTGCCTCAATCAATGGTGATCCATAACAGTGCCATGTAGCCGGGACTGATGGACAGTGCCATCATCAGAATTTGATCGTACTAATTGCCAATCGTGATCCGATGGTTGGAACACTCTTTGTTGAAATACAGAGTATACGGTATTCTACCAATCCCGATGATAAAAAAAAGGAAACAACCCGTGATTACGACTTGGTTGTCCCTAGGGCTTCATTGAACATTTTCAAGGCAGCATGAATGAGGAACTCACTTGATGAGTTGCAATCTGATCCACTCCATAGGAACCTGGGCAAAATGGGCAAGGTACAAGTTCGTCCGATTTTGTTTTCCGGATGGGACGTCTGAAAGAGAAAAAAAGACGTGTCCACAATAGGATTCACGTGTTAGTACAGCAGAAACAACTATTCGGTATCACCCAGAAAAGATCTGTTCACTGAGTACAAAAGGTGTAGATGAGTAAACTAAAGTAATATCATCATGTCAGCCATGTGATGTGTACAAGAGTTGAAAATGATTGTTCATAAACCAACGAATGGCAAGACTACAGCTTAAGAATGAATAAAGCTAGCGCAGTTAGACCCCACAAAAAAACATCAAGCATCTCACAACGGCAAGGCAGAAGTAAAATGCATCGAGGCGGACACCAGGATTTCAGTATTATTTGTATGATCAATAAAGTTGCAGATGAGCTAAGAAAAAACATGGGAACCAAAGATTAAACACATGCAAATTACATACAATACACGCATACAACCAACTGAGTGAGACAGTCGTGAGGATTATCTGAAGATAAGGTATGGAGAAAGATACTTCGATGCCAAATCATCAGATGAACTAGAAAATCAGCTTAGATCAAGCGCTACAAGGCCTCCAGCAGAGTGCAGCCAAACGAATTGGCTGGTGAAGTAAATATATTCTATCCACGTCATTGGCAAGAAGTAATGTTGACATAAAACACAAGCAAGTCCGTTCGAGTGTTACGGTCACTTTGGCTTTTGAACGGTCGCCCCCAAAACAAGTCCACTGAGGTAATCTAAGTATAGAGGTGTTAGTGTATCGGCGAAACTACCACAGGTGTCCGGTATGAGAAGGGGGTCTGTTGAATTCAAGTGGTCTGAGGATGACCGGTTATGGGAGGTGAATAGCTTGCACGAACTGTTTCTGGATAGTGGAGAAAGATTGTAACAGACTTTGTGTAAATAAAAGCAGCCGAACGGAACTTCGTTCGGCGGATTCCGCGGATTATTTTGAATGTTTCTTCCAAATTTATTTGATTATCAGTACTTCTAAGGAGTGATGAACAAGTTCAAACATTTAACGCCGAGGTACCCATACACTGTAGACAAACAAACGAGCAGTAAAATAAAGAAACGCACAAAAAAAAACAACGTGTTCGGGGAATTTACGGTCCCGCTCTAGTAGTTCTCCTCACTTAAAAACCAGTTCACACACAAAATATCTACATTTGAAGAGTTTCGCATCTGATGTACGCAAATAAAAACCTACCTATAGACCAATTAACCGAATAGATTGTTTCAACCGCTCATCAAGAACGGTTACCAAATTTGAGTAACCGATAAATACGTAGAATCTAAGTCATACGTGATCATTGTCTACACTGTTCCACAAAAACGAGTCTTCGTCCATAACATGAGCGAAGTGATCAAACAACTTTATAACACAATACCGAACCGGATCTATGATGTTGATAGCAACCGTATTTGCTTACTTATTAATATACCTGTGTGTGTGGATGTAGGTGCGTTGGCAGAACGGAGACGTATTTGCGCTCTTGTCACAAAACACACCATGGAAACTCGTTTCAAAACAAGCGGAGCAATTACAACAGTGCTCCATATAAAGTGAGCACCATCAATGCATTCAGATTCCTTAGTCAATTAGAAGTAAAAGAAAAGTAACATAATGAGAACAACAGGACCAGAAACCAATGCGTTACGCACAACAACAAACGAAAGTAAACCTTATCGCATCTCAATAACCAAGATAAATAAATAAACACATTTCTATTCCTCCAATCACCTTTCTTTGTACAGATAACCCTTTGAACCTGGACGGAAAAGGTTCCTCTAATCGGTTTGGAACACAAGTAGTGACTGATACATGTGATCCATATAGTCTCGCGAGCCCTGTTGATCAACTTCTTATGAAAAGCATTGAGAAGGGTTGATGCATTTATTAATAAACGGCGATGAGCATGGCTGGATGGCGTTGTGGTCTGAGTGGTTGTACATAGTGACGAGAAATATTCTTGAAAAAATATTAAAAGAAAACGGGAACAAAAACGGGCAAGATTAAATAGACAATTTTGTGGACACGAGCATGCCTGCAGCACGCTGCCATGCCGTGTAGTGTTTTCAACCACCGATTTGAGTGAGCGTAGAATCTTCGATTAAGCAGGCGATACGAACCGACTGTGCCTAATAGGACAGGTAGAGATACCGCATTTTGACTACGTCATTGTCTGACGGCCTTGAAGTTTTACCCAGAGATAGGGGTTTTCTCCGCGAGGTAAGTAAGTGACCCAACCATCTATCTGGGAAGCGACAACTAAGCATTCGGATACCAGTGTCTATGCATACCAAATTAGGCCAGCTGAACTGTTCCTCAGAACGTTCAGCCTATACGACAAGTAAGCACAACCGGCTGGTTATAAATTAACCACCTGTCTCAAATATGTTCTTCTTAACGCCAAATTGACGGCCAGTACAAAAAACAGATCGGGAAGAGTAGTGCTCTGCCGGAATCAGACAAAAGGGCTCGTTCTGCCTATATCGATTGCTAGACCAAGTGACATTCCCGGACTTTGCGCAAGCTTTTAATAAGCTTACATTTGGATTTTCGACGACCGTTGTCATGCTAATTGCTAGGAGATACCTATTATTAGGATGCTTTCATAGCTATTACGATCTGTTTGCCGAGATCAACAGGTGCTCAAAGGTATGCTCGTCGACATAATCTTATAAGCGTCCCCAACACTTTCGCCCGAATACTTCACATTCAAGAAGGCATCTTCTGAACAAAGGACAGAAAGAACCAAGCACGCTACAATGACCTGAGTCCAAGTGTCTACTTGAAACGCACGAGTCATCAACATGAATCCATAACACTATCCGTACCAAGGTGTCAAATGATCGTCTTACGATAATAAACGACGCGCACAACGGCCATCATGCGACATAATGCTTCTTACCGTTAAGATGTAGTGTCCGATACAAAGATCGCGAGATGCCCACACGGAATGATCTCTCGCCAGTGCCAGTGTGTTGTGCACAAGCGCCAAACATACCACTCAGCTGCTTCTCCTGTGAAGTTGGGCACACGAACCGACTGTCAGTACAGTAGTGGCTGGGTATTTGGTCTACTTTACAAGGTCAATGAAATGACATGAAGCATCGTTTGGCCGTACACCGATATACTGAACACAAGTTTCTCAGATCTTTAACCGAGGTACTAGATCTGGTAGTGCACAATAGATTGTTTACTCACTGAGATTGGACGAACACGCAGTGCGACGTTTTGGAACGCAGTACGATTCCCACCTTGGCATCACTTAATATCGTAGAAGGGAGGCGTTTGAATCGACAGCCAACCAGAGATACGGTCAAGTAAGTAACGGTAATGGGACCGTAAATTCGCGTCTCAAAGGTGAAGTACACATTAGGCTTCAAACTAGTGAGAACAACCACCAGCGTAATTTGTTAACCTACATGAAAAATAAGACGAACATTTAAAGAACCACTGATTACCAGTGGTATGTCGTTCTATTCTAGAGTCCGGTGCGATTCACCACTACCAGTTAAACGTTAGATTCAGATCCGTCATTACCGAAGACCCTCAGAAAGTACCATTGATCCACTGTACTGTACAGGCACGACTTCACGCCAATAACAACGCTAGGATAGGAAATGTGCGATTCGGAGACATATCACGTCCAGTTATAGATTGGTGCGCCCGCAGCCTACTGACCTGTGCCGAAACGTGTGAGCATTGAAAGTGCTAATATTTGCTTGTTCTCTTAGTCTTAGTAAATGAAAATTTACAGCAGGGCAGAAGGAAGAAAGTGACCTGTTAGAAGGTGGCTGGCTTGGGGTACCCCACCCAATATCTGACTCAAAAGCTTGAACTGTGAGACAGCAGGAGGTAAGATTTCCTTGAGGGAGTCTGCCCGCATCAAGCATCTCAAAAAGCATAATTACGAGCCTACCGAGTCCGTGTGCAGTGAACGATACGTTGCCGCGGCACGCTGACTAATGTTGCACACAACTGATGTATCCGGAACAACATTAAACTTTTGAATAAAACTGAAGGCAATTTAGTTGCGCAGAATAATACGTCAGCGGCCACAGCCAACAGTTGAGCCATCCGAGTAATCGTTGTTCAGAGGTATCTTTCTCTAATCCTTTTCCTCTTTATGAGGAGGACAACACTGATGTAAATATGAAAAAGTTTTGCTGTATGCTCATATGATAGTTTCTCAATGTCTAAGCACCCTTACCTAGCCAGTAGGGCGAAATATGACCTTAAGAGTGCAACCATCTTTCATTTGATCAACATAGTTACATCCGGAAAGAACGGAGTCCCAGTCAGCAGGATATTCCGGATCAGCAAAGTGTACAAGCCAAATCGTCAGGTCAAACCAACAAGATAGATCAAGTAAAATTAGTCCATGCAATGTCGACAAGCTTTTGACGATTTTCAATCGTTGATGACGTTCGAGATTCCGATTTCCCACTACGAACCTAAAATATCATTTTGGCTACTGGCTCTTCCAGTTAGGGCACCGACACGGTTATTTTGAACTGATTGTCGGTAATCGGAAAAAGGCCTGCGGGGCATAGACCTCGTTTCTAGACATCTGTTGGGAAGAACTACGACCAAATAGAAAAGATGTCGTGACAACCATCCTTTTTGTTAGAATGTTCCATAAAATGCAGTATGACCGACGTTCACAGTCCTGTGTGAGTACAAACTGTATTCCGACGTATAACACTAACCGCTTGCAACGCTGTATAAATATCCTGATATCAGACATCAAGTGGCTTGAGACTATCGGATAAACAGACGCTTCATCCACAGTGATTCGCTGAAACGACCGAGAATTGGGAGGTGCTGTGATTAAAGCTAAATCGATCGATGGACGGTCAGCCATTTAGCAGACGATGACGCACTTCTATAAAGATTCTTAATAATCAATGCATCCGGATTACCAATTCGTTAGGAAGTGTTGCAATCGCAAAGGAAACCTTTGAGAATTTTTTTCCAATACAACGTTCCTGATGAAGGTCACCCGAGGAACTTGAAACGCAGAATATTACAATTCGCTCGTGACGTTGTTTTATTTTCAACTCACTGGTTAAAAAACGATAAACCAGACGCACTCATGCTATATGTGAAATGGATGTCATCCATCATCATTACAATGGCTAGCCAGTCAAATGACCTGGTGACGAACTGAAACGATTCTCCAAGCAGCGTAATTCCCTTCTGGTTGATCCCTAAGCCATTGCCCCTGACAACGAGGTTCGGTTCACCTTAGTACATTTCGCCGAGTTTAACAGTGACAAATACATTCAACACATTCGAATGCTGCTATACTATCTTTAATTGAATGATCGGGTATAATGATTTGTCGACAGTGTCAGCAGAACACCAGTAAAGGTTATATAAACGAGGCTTTTTTAAGAGGGAGGTTAGGAAAGCAGTATGTACCCAATTAAGCCAGTCATTATTCGGGCTATTGACAAGTGATCGGTCCATGTGCATGCGACTACCGCATCTCACTGATTCTCAGCTGAAGCAAAACAACCTCATTAGATGTTTGTATGAAAACAACTTGTCACATGTCCGATAAAAAAGAGAATGAGACCGAAGTGACCCCACATTTATGCAATATTTGCATTGAAAAATAGTGTGATTCTAACAAATGTAACAAGCCAGTCCACATTCGTACACTTCAGTCTATCCGAATTATCCCTGCATTTTATCTCATAATCCAATATTTCGATCACTAACACAAAATTAATTAAATAGGAAATTGTTATGACTCTTGTGGTCAACGATAGTTAGAAAATGTCTAGCGCACGATAATACAAATCACGGAACGTAGCACAGAGCTTAGCAATACCCGGAAACCCCAGAATAACACAGAAGACCGTGACCTTAACTGAGAATGTATTTGCTCTCAAACCGAAGGTAACAATGCAGACGAGCGTCTGCATATATATAGTCTTTTGATGGCCTTGAAGAATCCCACTTGAATTGGTGCATTAAAAGTGGGATGGGCCAATCACAGACGCCGGGGAAACGTGCGCCAGAATTGAGTTTTGGCACGTTGTGGCGCGAAAAAGTAAGATTCAAAATCACAAGATATTAAACGATAATATCTCGAAAAATAAATCATTTTTGGGGAAAATAGACTTTCCCCAACAGAAATGGAAGATTGAACTTGAAAGGGTAGACTACAAGGACGAGTAACAGCAAAGTTAATCAGAGCTCGTAGCAGTTAAAAACAGAAGTTTTGCACAACCACCACCAAATAAATGATCTCTGAGGATACACGATACAACACACTGTAGTGGATTGTGACTACTGATTCCGGTAAAATATGGTAGTATTTAAATTCTGGTCCACGAGGTTTGGAGTGGGCTATAGATGATTCACGACCAGTAAGTGATACCAGATCACAAGCACAAAAAAACAATCAACCATTGTTGCAAGCGAATCGGTGATTCTCATGCTGGCACCAACTTGCACATCGATGTCAGCACATGATCGCTTTATGGACTGCGACTATCTCAACGGATACTTTCCAGGGAGATGGAGTAATATTTGACATACGTGACATGATTCTGGATCACGCCATCGGATAGGTGTTCGCTACAATCTGACATCACACACACAAACAGTCTACAGAGATAGAAACTGTGGTTCCAGCTATCGTTTCTTGTCACATTAACAATGGGAAATCTAAAAGGAAACTTCTACTAAAATACGAAATTGAGAAAACGGAATACATTTGAGAAACCAGTAATTTCGTACACATAGGCGTGGTATCGTTTCGGGTAGCGTTTTCAACCAATAACTTGAGCGACTATGAACGCCCCAACTTGGTATAGGGTCACTACTAAATTTATTTAACAGAGAATGGCCGTAATACGTAACTTTGCCGCTGCCCGATCACCCCTGGATTCTTCCAGTCGTTCGGGGTCTCGATAATCAAGGTTCGGCGCTTTAAGAGTACTGCCAACATACAGAGTATGCAATCCAATGACTTCAAGCTAAGCATTTGGTGTTATCTGACTGACCGGTCGCGTCTTCAAAGTTTTTTTGAAAAACGCGCAGACGGATATCCGTGTTGTGACATAGTGTGTCAACTCCAGGTTAGACACTACCAAACTGACCAGTTCTGGGAGCGCATACGACCACCAATTTCGAGGTGTGCGTTTAATTACCAACATATCCCCAGTTGTGAAACAAATTCATGGGGCTAAACAAACAAGACATAGTAATGCTCAAAATCAATTGATTGTAAAGTTAATCATAATCGAACCATATATTTTTGATACATCAAGTGTCGCAAGTGCGCATTGTATAAACATGATCAATGTGGCCGCTCGAACACCGCAACGTGCAGTAGAGCGCCGTTACAATGAATGCTATGGGACTAGAAGAATGGTTCTTTAACTGACAACTATTGAAATTTACCCAATACCCAACGCATTCCGCGAGGGTTTTCATACGATACAAGCTGGCTGTACACATCAGTGTTTCGCCTTTGGTGTGTCTAATGATAGAGGAACTGTAAAATGTTTCCCATTAAAAACTAAGCTAAGAATGCATGAAATTACTTGAATGTACTGATAGATTCTTAACGTTTTTGTGTCGTGGTGTGTGCGACATAACAAATTCCGTTTATATTTAATCACGGAATAAAGAGGGGTCGGTGCCACGTTCCAAACAGAAGCGGCGCATGACTACCACACAAGCTGCAGCACGCTGATGGTTTTCTGTTCAGACAAACCAAACTGCGAAATGAAATAAAATAAAACAGCCAAACGGTCTGAATGGCGGTAATACTGTCGTTATTTGGCCGATTTGTCTGTGAACCAAGTGCACTTAATTACGCGGGACAGTAAAAGTCGTAAGGAAACTGTGTTGCCAGCAATACTGTACTTTTACGTGAAACTCAGTTGTTCGATAGTGAGGTGTGAACACCTTGATGTTGAATGTTTGCTACAGACAGTTGTTTGGCGGTTAGATCCTCTCTTTCTTTCCTTTTCGGTTCAGGTTTGATTTTTTCCCCATAGTTGTTTGGCAGATAAGCATTAGTGAGAACCATCATAACAGCCATGAGCCTGACCAAAAGGTACTGTGGCTCGGGCCGCCGTGCACCTCAACAGGGACG
>JTDE01000805.1:137619-148152 GCA_014338405.1 Paragonimus skrjabini miyazakii
TGAAACTCGAGTATAGTGTTTCTTTTCGAAAGAGGCCGACTTGAGAAAGGTTGGAGCAACTTATTAGGCTAGGGAGCAAACGAATCGGCACCAATGCATATACAGCCATAGACACATTCCACCCCATGGCGACGTTGCAAGCTGATACATCTGACGTAGGCGCTACAGAGCGGCTCAAACTAAGCAGATAGCAGTAGAACAGAAAATAATCGCAGCGGAGGATCGATATTGTAACAGGACATACACCGGCAGACCTCACAGTCGAATCGGATCGACAGATGGGAACTGTACATTACCAAGGCATGGTTGCGTGGACTGAAACGGAGATGCGTGTTCTGATTAGGACACTGTCCAGGTGTGTTCCGGCTACCGTAGGTCACTGGCGTCAGCGATATCTGCTTAAGTTACGTCAACGGGGGGGGGCATGAAATTAATTACAACGCTGAAAAACTTAGGCAACATAATAATCAAACTGTCACAACGACAACGGCTGTTTGCTCGATTTGCCTTGAAGCGATCTATAACATCAGCAAAACTGGGATTTATCGGGATGTCACTTGATATCGAGACAAGACGCACATACACATCCTCCAGACAAACTAATGCTGGGATCAACGGGGCGACACGATACACATAAGATACCAATGAGAACACTTTATCAGTAAAAAGAGGTAATTCAAAGCCGTTTACACAGTGCGCCACTCTTCGGAATAGAATGCAGTTAATAATGTACTTTATACATTGTGGTTAAAGGATGCATTCTACAGTGCGCTGATTTTGCGCCACCTTGTTTATCACAAACTCGCACTCGTCATATCTACATTTATGTTTCGACTGTCTCCGGCCTCTCCCTCTTAGCCAGTGTGCTGCTACTGCATGACGAGTGGAGCCTGAAACAAGACATCCGTCTCTGTGTTAAAAGTCTCAAAAAACCCAGAGCTGGGTTTTTGTTCAAGTTTGGTGTTTAACCTGAAGCCAGTCATTCTTCAGAGATTCAATTGTTGGTCGGCATTTGACTGGTAGAACAGTTCACCAGAAAGACGAAATGTAGCACCACAAATTAATTCTGTGGTCGCGCAGCCACTTCCTCCTTTAACAATCGGCTGAATTCTCGGCATAACACGGAGTGAGTGATTGGTCCATCGTTAGGGATTTAGTTGAGCTTTTGAGACGGCCCTCAACTGAAGGCGGCAGCACTAGACCAGGCCATTTGTCACAGGCTGGTGTGCCGTGGTTTCAGTAAGATCAGCTCCGAGTAGGTGAGTAAAGTCCTTGAATAGCGTCGATTGGGACTGCGTACTTCCAGCTGTGGTTACGGTCGTTAGAACACTGTAGTGGGAGATCGTTCTGTCCACAAATGTTCGTGCGGCTGTTTCAGTATTCGTATCCGGAATAAAAAACTCAACTGGCCACCTGGTGAAGCGGTTTATACACGTCAAGATGGTTTTCAGAGGACGGCAACGGTCTAACTATGTGTATGTAATTTAGCCAAAAAGTGCTTTAGGATTAGTGAATATGTTGGTAAACATGACTGTGCGCCGATAAATTTTATTGCGTTGATAATCAGGGCACGATCTCACCCATTCTCGAATGCCCTTGTACATATTCGGCCATATGAATTAACAAGTGTTGTATGGCAGGCAGTTTCGTTGTGAGTAGTGTACTACTCACAAGTAGTGTTACCCACAGGAGACATTCAGGAACGAAAGGGCAAGCTGCGAACGCCAGGAAGACAAAGGACAAGAAGAGACTATCGAAATAGTGTGTACGCGCTACGGCAGAAGTTCCACCAAGGCGAACGACAATGACGTATGTGAATGCATGTCTAACGCGCAAATGAGTGTACGCGTTTGTGGTTTGATTTTTGACATGACCTATACGGGCGTTTGCGCAATAAACGAATTCTCAGGCCAAGCGTCTTTTGCGGTCACAACGCAAGTAAGGAAAAAGACGGCCTACAAAAGAGCGTTACTTGCTGCTCGGTCTGAAGGCGAAATAGTGGATTACAGCAACTGTATTCATAGGTTTAGAGCGGTCTTAGGCCTAGGCCGCCTAACGGACCAACCAGAGGCGAGCGCAAATTCCCGAATATTCGATAACTCTGGCGGGCAGTCGAGTTCCGAAAAATGAATCGTCCATCTTTCTCGGCAAATAAGGCGAATTTTCCGGGGGGAAAGTGCCTTTCCCAACAGACGTAGTCCAACTGCCGAATTTCTTTCCGGGAGTAGCGGTCAGGTTTCGTATTGAAAGAACAAATAAGCGGTTCGTGGTCAGTAAGAATATTAAAGTGTGACTAAATGTTCAGTGACGAAGTAGATAGACAGTAACCCACAACTTGACGTACTGTAGCGCGTTTGCGCTGGTTGAAGCTTACAGGAGAAGAATGACGAATACTGGATGTGACCAGGCACGATCTGTTGGATGACCACGCACACAGCTAACCGGAATGCAGCGGTCAGCAATGAGAGCTGAACCCTCGTCTACACGTAAGTGTGCCAGAGCGGTCACATGGGATACGGCATCTTTTACTGCGAGAAAGGGTGTTATCCGGTGGTGGTGAAACAAAACACTTGAGATTATCCTTTATCAAATCTGTAAGAGGTTTCAGCAGCCCTAGAGAGTGTGGAATAAACCCACGGTAATAATTAAAAATCTTTGTAGCTGAAAGTCATCAATTAATCATCCTCACGCTTGGTCAGTAGCAAGACAGAACGGGAAACGTATGTGACACATTTTGATCATAACTAGTTGTTGAAATATGACAACGTTGTGACAGCCAAAAAAGAAAACTGGAACCAGTACAACCGGTTACCATTTGGCTCCAGTTGTCTTCCAGCAGACTATGAATACGATGCTCAAAGACATATCAGGGACTGTAGCATACCTGGGTGACATCATCTTGATGTGGTCGGACGCTTATCAACTCATGATCTTGGCCGCAATCAGGATTATCGCCATCGCATCTGCCAGGACGAGTGCACATACTTCATGCATTTTATTAACCACCTTGGATTCACCATTGAAGCTACCAAAAAGATGTCGCTTCCGAACAACCTTTCCTCACTGCACACATTTCTGAGTCTTGTGAGTCACTACAGTGTTACCAGTCATGCAACGCATGCAAGCACTCTCGAACAAACTCCTGATAAATAAACAAACCTGGTCTTAGCCACCAAAGTGCAAACAGGCTTTCGAGAAAATCAAGCCGATGGTCCAATCGAACATGTGCTGACGCATTATAAACCGAAGCTATATAAAGTTGCTGCAGCCAACGCATAAAGTCATGGGATTGACGCGGTGATTGTCCCTTCATTTCCAAACGTATCACAAACAGTGACTGTGTATGCGGTTCGATCTTTGACTCTGGCCGAAATAAGCTATGGTCAGATTGGGAAGGAAGTTCAAGCAACTGTACCTATCATCGAGAAATTCAATAAAATGCTCTTCGGACGCCGTTTTACGCTGTTAACGGATTATAAACCCCCTACTGGTTATATGTGGCTCTAAAAAGGACGTTCTCGCATACACAACGACCCAACTACAACTCCAGGACACCATGTTGCTGGATTACGATTTCGATATCAAGAACTTGACTAAACGTCCATCGATCAAGTCAACGCCCTGTCATGTTACATCGAATCACAGTTCCCTGAATCCGAGGATGTTGTAGCAAGCACCTGTGTCAAACCAGAACTCAACTTCGTCTTTTTAAAAGCCGTCCGCGATCTTCCAGTGATTTTCACAAGTGCTCAGAAAGCGACCGAGCGACACTACACACTCCTAGAGAACATTAAATACCATCGCACGCAGTGGTCTGAAACCGGATTTCATGGAGACTTTTGACAGTTTGTACAACGGCGCAACTCTCAAGGATTGTATTCTTTTTGGCGAACGCGTGGTCATAACCAGGGAACTTTGTACCTGTGTAACCCAACAACATCATGCCGGACATCTGGGAAACAATCGAATGAGGGTTCCTGTACGTAATTACGTCTGTTGGCCAAGGATAGACAGTTAATTGGAGAATCTGGCACGCACATGCTCATCATCCTGCAAAACATTGTAGCGACCTTTGCCGGTCCCAACAACTCCATAGCCATGTAAACACTGACTTCGCGAGACCACTGAATGGACAAAATTTCTTGTTCGTCGTGGATACCTACAGCAAGTGGTCTGAAGTATGCTGCGCAACACTAAATCGGGAACGACAATTCAGAACCTACAACTATTCGGTTGATTTGAGCGTCCAAAAGCCCTAATGACAGAAAACGGTGCATAACATTTTGCCGACTTTTGTCGCAGAAATAGTACCAATCATGTTAGATCGCCACCGTTTCATTTTCAGTCAAACGGCCAGATAGAACGAGTTGTGGACACATCCAAACGGGCACTACAAAACGTCAAGGGGAAGAGGACTATATGCGCCGTTCTGGAAACTTTCCCGCTACATTACAGAGCAACTCCGAGACCCCAGTCACCAAATAGCGTGTGCCCTGCGGAAGCGACGTTCGGTCGAAAGCTCTGATTGCCCTTCCACATCATTTATCCCAGTGTTACGTTGACGTCTGGAAGAATGAGTGAAGTGGAGGAACAATTCCGAAAGCGACATAGCTCAAAATCACAGACATTCTAATCCAAGGACACCGTACTGATCCTTGACAACCGCAACAATGAAGTGAAATGGACCCTCGGACAGGTCTTCAGATGGTGCGGAAATTTGACCTATGAAGTGAAATTTGGCAGGCAGGTCTGGTACGCCACGCGAACCAACCAAAACATACGACCTGTTCACACGAGACGCGCCCAGACCATAGCCTATCTTGGGACATTCTGATGAATATTTGGTCCACTGACGACGAAGGCAGCCGAATTCACACCACGCTCACTTCTGCCAACGCACTGGACGGATCGAACGGAAACACCAAGTCGTCTCTTCTAAATCAATCTCAGGCTTCAGACGTACGAGATGCGTTTTCAAAAAGGAGTTGTTAGGACAGACAATTCTTAACCGACGGTTGCTAATCTGAAGTCAAATAAGGGATACAAAGACTGGACGTTCCAATTTGAATATCAGCCAACCAACCAGATAGACTGGAGTGCCTCGAGAAGGCGACTGAAATTCTATTCTTTCCTCAAGGTAATTTATAAACTATAAATACAGCACCCATGTACAGTGATTTTCACGTGCTAAATGAATTCGTTATTTTCACGTGTTTTTGTTTCTTGGCTGGGAAGGTTTGTGGATTTTCCGGGGATTAGAGTCCCCGATCGGGACGAGTGTTCGGATACATCAATTTGGCAGCGTCTAATATGAAGTTAAGTGCACGGTGGCCAACAAAGCTAACTCATGAAAACAATTGCAAGGCCGGCCGTAGCGAGGATATGTGCTACTGATGAGCTCTAGCAAGAGCGAAACGCTAGCCCAGTGCTTTTTTCTGAGAGGCTGGCTAGAAAGTTTATTTGAATGCGAAAGCGTGAATTATGTTAAATCTAAGCTAATATTCCCAAAAATTACTAGAGATATACGATTCGGTCCCAGATTGTATTGCGTTTCCTCAGTTTTATGCCTGTTAGAACCAGCGTTCAGGAAGGACATTGCAAACGATAGTGAACAGGGGTAAAGCACATTCCCGGTGTGCCCACTGCAAAGGAAGGACATTCTAAACAATACTGGACAGTGGTAAAGCACATCCCTAATGTGCCCACTGGAAATTAGAGCCCGCTCAGTGATCTTACTCTAGTGCGCTTTATTTATCGCTCAACACTTAACTGAAGAAGGATATTTGAAAGTCGGGTTCACAAATGATTCGCTTTATTCTACTTCACTTATATAAAGTGATTAGCCTCTTAGCGAACACCATCTTTCAGTGCACTTTTAAACGCATTTCCGAAAGAAATTGGCGAGTTCGTTCTTTTTTAGTCACCTTTGCTTTTACGAATATTAACGCGGGGACCCCATATTCTGACCACATCCATCAACCATTTTTGGTACCTGAAACAATTAATTTCCTTCAGAATTTTGAACAATACAGTTAGACTACGGGAACTGGTAGATGCAAGCATTTCGTATTGATTCATCAGTACTAAATTTACAGTACCATGGACTGGTTTTTATAGCAAACAATTCAGGGGGTTGGTAATCAATAAGCGGGTTACGATAGGTCACTGAGTCCAGGGAAGGGTCAGCTTCACGAACAGCTGTTTCTGAACACAGAGAGCTGGCTTGAGGCGATTGATTACGACCGCTTCAGCAAATCTCAAGAATCTTGAAATGGAATGACGTAACAGGATTCTGAACGCACAAACTGGATCGATAGCGCGACCAGTGGTCAAAACGTGTCTAGCGACTGATGAAACTGGCTGTTTACGTGTTTCAGCAACATTGCCGTTCTCCGATGACACAGAATTTTGCACCCATTTGGACAAGTGTTCCTTCACTCTGGAGATCAGGCATCCTTCGGTTCTGCCTATGTAACTTTCTCCGCAGTTACATGTAAATTGGTAAACGCAATGCGATGCGGAACCGATAGGCTGGTCTCCTTTGGTTGAAGGCACTGGCAGTTTCTGGGTACGCGACAGCACACGGAGTTTAGCTGCATCAAAAGTTCGTTTAAGAGAATTTCTCACTCTTTGTGCTGTTTACCGCATGATGTGGTCACCCTTCAAAGACAACTCTATATAGACCCTCTTTTTTCTACAGTAATCACCTTTTCGAATGGTTCTTTTTGTCTACTGTACCTTTCTATGAACTTTTGAGGATAACCATTTGATTGTAAGACGGAAGTGATAAAGTCTAGTTCCTCAGATAGAGTAACCATGGGAAGCCCGCTGAGCCTCATTTTAGCTGACTTCCTCCTGTTGAGAATTGAACAAGAGCAAGCTTGTCATACTACAAGCGCTACGTCGATGACACTGATAATTAGTCGATCCAAACAGATAATTTGTTGCAACGCCTAAATAATTGTCACTCTAATCTGAAGGTTACGTGTGAGTTCGAGGCCAACAATTGCCTGCCATTTCTAGACATACTAATGTAGGGAACAGCGATCGTGCGACTGATCTAAGGATCTCGGCTGCAACCGTGTTTTCCTGCTTGTCTGTTCTGTACGCATGATTCTGTGTACGCCTGCAATAGGAGGCCTGATATAAACTTAGTGCCATTTTCTTCAGTAGTGTAAATAATTGCACGCAACAAGACTGGACCTTGACGCGGTGTGACGGCTTGCGCATCTCGACGACCTGTTGGGCTAAACTGCACGGTGTGGCCACCATACCGATAGAGTCACTCATGCCAGGCAGGCCAATAGGTAGAGGTCTGACAAACCAGTCTCCTGGTCCTCCAGGTTGGGAGTTCGAAGAAGGTTGGCATCTTTTTCCGAAAAATGTACCAGTTCTGGTACACTGCCACCCACCCGCTGCCTTGCGGTATAGGCCTTTTAGCCAAAGGCTTTGGTTGAGAATCCTAATCGTTCACCTGTCTTGATCTGGGCGCCCTGGCAGTATCTCAGCCCACACAACCATGAATAGTTACAACACAAGTAATTCCATACTGCACCGGCCATCTCGCAATATAAACCGGGTCGCCCTATCTGCTGCATACAACAGGGTGGGTAGGCGAAAACATGCTACTGCTGACCCCTCCCCCACTGTCCTAACAAATTTCGTTCTCAAGCTCCTCCCAATCTCCATTTCTGATAGTCACTCCACAGGTCCCACAACAGATGTAGCTAACCGTAGTAACACTGAGACGGAAAATTTCGTCTCTTGCCATTCAGCTTCATGCCTCCCTCGTCCCTTGCTTAGACCTAGAATGCGAATTAATATAGGTGCCTTCAACGTTCGCACTCTAAAAACAGATAGGTCAACGGGCTGCTCTTGCACGAACGTTAGAATCGTTGCATATCAATGTCTGCTGTATCTCGGAAACAAGAATCCAGGACAATAGTCAGCGTATGGAACTAACAGCACTTGCATTGTCTACCCGATACTGGTTATACACCTTCGGTAACTCCACAGCCGCTGTTACAGGTCAGGCTGGAGTAGGTGTAATCCTTAGCTCGACGGCCGCAGCCTCATTAATAGATTGGATTCCTGTTAAAAGTAGACTTTGTACCGTCCGCTTCGTAGGTTCTGTTAAGGCCAGCTCTAGACGCAAGACTCAGAAATTTATTCATTGTGTCTGCTTACGCTCCTACTGACTGTAGTGACATCGGCGTCAAAGACGCGTTTTATTCGGATCTAGCCTCTCTCCTTCGGTCGACACATGGCTCTGATATAGTCGTTCTGGCCGGGGATATGAATGCTCAGGTCGGCCGCCTTGGTGGGGCTGAATCTCGTTTAGGTGGCAGGTTTGGGATAGCGTCACATCGGTCACATAATGGCGGGCGATTGTTGCAGCTGTGCGCTGAGCATAAGCTGTTTTAGCCAGCACTAGTTTTAGGCATCGTGCGTGTCAATGCTATACTTGGCGCCCGCCTTCTCCGAATCAGGCCTGGTCTCAGATAGACCAAATAGCTATTAGTGACAGGTGGTGTGGTTGCATTCAACACTGTCGTTCTTACTGGAGCACGTACTTAAACTCAAATCATGTACTGGTATGTTGTATTGTTTTTACTTTTGCTGGACAACGACCCCACCGACAGCAACGACTGGCTGTTGAGAAACTGGCTTTACCATCGGTAAAACAGAAGTACCATACCAGCTTAGAAAGCTGCCTTGGTGATACTCACTCCGAAGACCCTAATAGCTGCTGAACACAAACCTCATAGGCTGTTCAGAAAGCAGGTACTGTAGCATGTGACACAGGGGTACATAAGTTTAACAAATATTTGATCTCAGAGAAACCTCTGGAGTTGGTAGAAGCCAGACGGAAGATTCTTCCCGGTAGTTCACATAATAAGTCTGGAAGAGATATCCGTAGGAAGCTGAAACGTTGTCTGAAGGCTGATCGTGAGGCTTGGTGACTGGAAAACGTTAAAGGAAATGAACATCGCTTTTGCTTCAGGGAACAGCGGCAAACTCTTTAAGCTGATCCGTGCCACTGGTCCCAGGCGACCGTTTGTCAGCGAAGCCATCAGCGAAGCAGATAGGCATCTCTCTGAAGCTGAAGGGTCGCGTATATCAGACAACAGTGAGGGCCGTACTACAATACGGCAGCGAAACCTGGCCACTCAGGGTAGAAGACTTGAACCGTCTTCAGGTGTTTGACCACCGATGTCTGCGTTCAATCGCTCGTATCGGGTGGCACCAACGAGTGAGTAACAAGGAGGTTAGGAAGCGGGTGTTAGGCGCTGATTGTCAAACAAGTTCCTTCGTTCAGTCCTTACGCTTGCACAGTCTTAGATGGTTAAGCCATGTACTAAGGATGCCAGCTAGTCGTTTGCCACACCGAGCACTGTTTGCCGACGCTGCGGTCGATTGGCGCAAGGTGGACAGATGATGAGCTGGCGTAGACAAATGAGATTGTTCACGAAGGGGTTGGCTACTGTAGATCGGATTTGTCTTCCGGGCTGGAGCCCACGCGACTCACAGAGTCAACGACTTGAGACGTTAGGTGAGATGTCGGCTAACCGTCACACAATCACGAAGAAAAAGCAAACCTTGTATAGGAAGAGAGAAGAAAAAGGGAAGGGGATCTAACCACTGAAAAATAGCTATGTCTACATTCAAACATGCAACATCAAGGCGCGTACACCTTGCAAACAAACAACCGAGCTGGAAGTGAAAGTAAGACGTCATCAACAAGACAGCTTACTTACGGCTTCCACTGCCCACTCACTTCACAGACAACTCGGACAAACAACAACCATCACGACACTGAGCTCAGTTAGCCGCCATTTCACAGGCCCATTTGCACGTAAGCTGTGTTTTACAATTACTTTTACCTTGCCACATTTTCCCCTGATCCTGATACTTTTTTAAAAACCCACATGCCTTTGTTTACGGCATTTTTCTTTTTACACTGACACCTTTATTACCCTGGCATTACTTTTTTCATCCTGGCAGGGTCGTCAAAATGTAACATGCAAACCGGCCGTCTACACTTTGACTGTTCGTTACACTTATGGACCAACTGTGGAGCAACAGGGAGACACCGGGGGACAGTGTTCTTCCGGAGTAGGAGTTTCAGCAACAGTCTTATGAAAGGAATCAACAAGAAACAAGCACGAGCCGAAGGCCCAGTTAGCCATACACACGAATCACACAAGAAAGATCTGGGCATCTGGCTTTCGTCTAACTTATCCTTTTCGCATCACCACGAGATGGCAGCGAAAGAAGGGTTTGCTACTCTTTGGATGATTAAGCGCACTTTCCCCCGCATAGACAAGAAAGCGTTCCAAACGCTATACGGGGTTTATATAAGACCGCTCCTCGAGGATGCTAATCAGGTCGTTTATACCGGCCTGAAGAAAGACATATTAGCCGATGAGCGTGTCCAGCGCGTGGCTACCAAACTAGTCACAGGTCTCACTAATGTCGCGTTCGAGTCTCGACTTTAAATTCTTGATCTATTCCCACTCGATTTTCGACGGC
>JTDE01000805.1:194593-208535 GCA_014338405.1 Paragonimus skrjabini miyazakii
GCATATATGAAGGGACTTACTTTCTGCAATTATATAAACAGGATAGTTGCTCCAGGTAACGTTGAATCGCGCTTTCATCGGCCCGTGTGAAAGCGCCGCACTGTCAGCGGACCGGTCTAAGTCAACATTCGTTGTCGGTGGTGTGCTAGACTTGCGGTCCCCTTTTCGCTGGGGGAGTGTGAACGACGGTTGAAGTGGATGGAACTGACAAGAATAGGGATTCAAAACGTGCACTTACCAGGCGACTGAGGTTGAAGCTGATTGCCACAGAATGGACACTCCTTCATGTCTGCCACTTGGATAAATTTGGAGTCAAAATTAAGCTGACCGGTATCACAGCAATAACCGTCCATCTGTACCTGGTCGCCGCATTGTCCACATGGCAGTCCAGATGTGAGCTCTTGCACCCACCTCGGTTGCATACCGCTTGTAGCTGAACCCATCGGGAAGTCGTATAAAGTTGAGACAGTATTAGCACGCTCCACTATCTTACTTGCGAGGGCAATGATGGTGTTCAAGCAAGCCACAGTCGTGCGGCCGTTGCAGTCATGCAGTTTTTCGAGTACGTGATTAAGGGCTTTATAGTGACGGTTGAAATTGGTTGCAGCAAGCGGCCGAAGCTGCCGGCCTACCAACCGCCGAATTGGCAAATTGTACCCTGCAAGCCACCGCTCATGAAGAGGGACCTCACCTTTGTGAAGGAAAATGAACACTACAAAACACCGTACCGTAGAGGTAGAGATGTTTACGAAACACCGACAGAATGTGAATGCATGGAAGCCACATTGTACGGTAAAAAGTGCATTCACGTGTGCCGTGTAGGTTATCGATGACGAAAGCGCTGCCATCTTGTTGCACTTGAAACTACAATGTCTAAAATGATCACTGGAGAAGTGCTTACCCAGCACTTAGACTCTGTCTCAAAAGGGAGTCGTGGAGTCCGTACCTTCAGGTGTTTTTGGACAAGGTGACTTGCGATCATAGCCATTCTGTGAAGAATATTCTTCGCGGACCAGTCAACCTCCACAACCTCACGACGGTCGCCTCCATAGGTCGTTTATATTTCATACTCCCGTAGTAGCCACTCACTGTGGTACCATATTTTCTGAATGGCGACGGCTAGGAAGTCTCTTGGGTGAGTTCTCTTCAAGCCAGCCTATTATTCGTTCGATTGCCGAAGTGGACAACATCGCCTTGAGCATGAATGGCCCACTTCGGCTTGATGTACAACCAATTACACAGCAAATAATTCAGAAACTTCTTATCTGTTCGGCCGATTATGTACAGATCACGTTTAAAACTACGGTTAACAGTGTAACAGTGCAACTTACTCTTCCTCATATTCGACCGTAGCCATTCGGTGGAAGTGAAAACGACTGCAAAAAGAGTTTGTCTTACAACAAATATAACGGACGAATTTTGCCCACTTACATGCTTACGTACGGCATCGCGTACATGAAAGTAACACAGCAGGATGTTGTAGCCGAACACTACATGGGCTGCCCTCATCTGCGCAGCCATCTTATCCATGACAGATGTTTCCACTGCAATCGGCTCGCCAATCATCTCTCGAAAAATTTCGAAAAATCTACGTAGTGAAGCATACCTTTCACTACGAACGTACCCGCACATCACGGGTCGGCCGTGTCCCATACCGTCTGTCACTAGGAACTGATATAACTTCCAACTTCGAAAGTAAGAGGAAATATACAATACCACACGTGTGCCCGTTTTTGTCCCGTGAGTTGCATCCACATTCACAACATGTGGGAAAGTTCGGAATAATTCAATCTGCGTTCGCTGGGCGAAGCAGATATGCGTATATCGGTTGCCTCCATCCCTCAGAGTGTGCACCACACCTATAGCACTAATCACCGACAGCACTTAATCAAGGTTCTCTAATATACAGTGATCAATCTTACGTAACAAACTCACTTGAAATTGCAGGTTTTAACTTGCGGCGGATGTTTCCAACGTCAGCGGTTGTGATAAACTTCCTGTAAACATCCGCTACATACTGCTTAATGTCGGAAGTTGGTGTATTGTACTGGAACAGACTCCTGCACTCGTTCACTTCATCGACGGTGAGTCCACAATTTTTAGGATGGACTCATATAGCAGACAATTGAGAGGGTGGTTGTGCTCCAACTCGAAATGCTCACAACCAGACACGCATCTCGTCGGACTACGTGAAATCGTGATCCGCAACATGTGTCACAAGAACTGGTTCGTTCAAACTAACAACAGTTTACCCACTAGACACGCTGCACATACCTGCACACACTCCTACGCCTTTTGTACTTCGTACAACGATAATAAATCTACGCGGTTTTCAGGAAACCACGTCGTCTTACCTCGTCTTACATCGAAGCAGTTTTAGACCTACGGCTCGTCCCACGAACATAAATAACGCCCACCTCATCCATGTGCCTCTGAAGACACTCCTGAAAGTGTGAGAAGGTGTGAGTACATTAAAAATAACCCCAGCATTCTTGTGATAGCATTTACACGCGAAATCGACCGCAACAACGGCAGACATACCAGTTTTCGATAAACAATTACGAGAAGGTGTTTTCCAATTAATGGTCAGTTAAAACAACAGATATGAGGCAATGACGCCGATTTCGACGATTTCAATTTCTGCATCACCTACCAAGCCATTAAAACGATTTATTTCATTAAAATAATTTTCCCGAACACGACAGCTCGGGAACTCACGTTCTACGGCTAGGATTCATGGGTCGACTGACGGCTGCCTCCACCCTTTCAAGATTCTCGGCCAACCGCACAGCAGCATCAAGGTCACCGGGCGGGTGAAACAGGAACTTCCTTTTTATGGTCGTTGGCAGAAGCCCCTATACTAGCTGTTCGAGAATTCGCTTCCGGAGTTCCTCCTGAGACTCTTTCTCATAACCTCGCTCGGCCAGGCGCCGTAATTCACGAACAAACGACCGAGCGGACTCCCCTTCGAGTTGTATACGAGCGTGGAACTGCTGTCGATGGACTGTTGGGTGCAAGGGGGCATCTAATAAACGTCGAAGTTCCGTGAAAGTCCCGTCTGTTACGGGAGTATCTAGGATTTTAGCCTCGATGACAATATCAAAGACCTCTCCGTTAAGTAAATTCAGAATCAGGTTGTTATGGGACTCCGTTAGGAACTTCCGAAGATAGGCCCGCACTTGACCTTCCCAACGGGGATAATGACCCCCCATAGTGAACTTGTCGGAATGTGGAATCGATACTTGCAGCCCGGCTGTTGGGGGTTTCGTCGACAACCTGTCTAGAATGTCCGTTTGGCTGAAGTCCCCGGAACTGGAAGGGACGACAAAGCGCTGGTCTTCTTCAGGTTACTTTATGGTTCTTGACATTTCGTATCCTGGCAGGGTCGCCAAATCGTAGCATGCAACCAGAAGAGTAGACAGAGATTGTATCTAAAGGTTTATTACACAACACGCAGCGGTACTAGAATAACCAAAAAGAATGAGCGTACAAAGATATGACAGAGTTATGTTTAAATGCGATTGTCTTCCTTGTTTGTCTGACTGTCCGTTGATTCAGAGTCCTCATGTACGATGTTGACGTAGCGACCTGGAAGGTGAACAAAACAACCATGTGATAATTACCACTCCAAATTCACTCCGTGCGCGTTAACTAGTTTCGATCGCTCATTACACATGCACAAGATTAAGTTCAAGGTCAACCGCGTTGACCAAAGCAACAGCGCAACCGCTATTTCTGGTCAGTTTATCCATTTCGGCCAGGACATTATCAATTCACTAAGCGCCCCTATCACGGTAACATATTTGGGTATCCCGTTCACCTGGAAAGGTATGGCATTCACTTGTTACCATTTGGTACTTCGTCCAATGCTTGAAAAAACACCAAAGCGCCCTTGAAGCCACAACAACCCCTTGAACTTCTGAGACAACAACTGATTTCGAGCAGGGAGTACTCATCAGTGCTGAGTCGAATCTATTGTAACACGTCCAAAGCTAAAGACTGTATAATTCGCCAACTTGTTCGGCTGTGGCTCTGCTTTCCAGAGGACATGTCAGTCACCTACATCCACACCACCATTCGTTTGGGCAGTTTGGGCATCTGGAGGTTGTCCACGACCATACCCACCTCACGACAGTCTGGAGTGAAGAGGTTGCTCCTCAGTCAATCTCAAGTTCTGTGGAATGTGGTCAGAGATAATTCGTTTGTCCCTGTCTGGAGGGAGGTGAACGTCTAGGTACGCTTCCGTGGTGTAGTGGCAACAAACAGGAAGGAAGCCCACGCGATGTGGATAGATAAACTCTACTATTCGCCAGACGGTTGTAGCCTTCAGGAGCTGTCACACTCTCGGCACTCTAACCATTAGTTGTTCAACCCAAACCGAATCTTCCACAGAAACTTTATTCGTGCCATCCAGCTCAGATGTATCTCTTGCAGACTAAAGTCTGAAATTCACGAGGGGGCCGAAGTGACCAGTCAGTTGTTTGCTATAGCTACTGCGGTCAACCAGAAACCTCGCTCATGTTCTGCAATCGGGCCGGATCATCCATGACGTGCGTTGTGGTCAACAGGACCGCGTGGCCAAAGATATGGCGAAGCGACTGCGCAACTTCGGTTGTACAGTCATAGAGGAGTTGCAAGTAGCGACGGCGAGCGCGTTCATCAATCCCGATGTGATCGCGGTTTGTGATGATGTTACCGTTTTGCTCGACGTAACTATAGTGGATGACCACCGAAGCCAACTTTACTAGAAGGACAAGGTCGCGAATTACAGAACCGACTGACAATGCCACCTTTCAATCGGTCCTCCATAATTTGGGCAGTGATGTGAACTCTGTTTCTCACTCACCTGTGATCATCTCTTTTCGCGGTATTATATTTCCCTCATCATGTAGAGCTATTCTTCGACTGGGACTTCCCACCTACACGGTCACGGATTTACGTCTACCGACTGTTCTTTGTTCCCTAAAACCTACGACACATTTATGTGGGGAACTTGGTGTTGACCGTTGCCATCTCTCTGATAGTTGTCTCATTATGGAGGACGTTTTTCTGTCTAGATGCATGAGACTTTTTGGAATAGCACCACTGTGCCATGAAGAGATTTTGGCTCTGTGATACTGACCGTTTATTTTCCTTCCCATTCTTATTATAGTTGTACATTTTTTCATTTTTCTGAAATCCGTTTGTCACATACTGCACAAATAACTATTTATTTGATGACGGAGCTATAAAGGCTTGCCACGCTTGTGAGAGGACTCATCAACTTTATAGTGTTGCTAACTATGCAACACCCCACATTTGACAGACAATTATTTCTCACTTTCAACTTTTTACATATCTGTCGCTTAATTTTGGTGTCCTCATTTGTTTGTCCCTTAAAAGAAGATGTTTACGTTGCTCTCCAAAGTGAACGATATAATATGATCACCGGGGAGTAGTAGGAAACTTTAGTCTCCATATAGATTGACAACTACCCACAATTGATCGCAGCCGATGCATTCTCATAGACTCTCCTGTCGGCCCCTTTCGAGAAGAAGCACCAGACATGAGTATCGCTCGACAGAAGTGCACATCCTAGCCACTGCCAGGACTTGGACTGCGGTCACGCTTTCATGAGGCAACCGTGCTTACCACTGCGCCACTGACCTTCTAGCCCTGGCTGTGACAAGGATATGCACCGCTGACTAGCTCCAATGAAAGTGGAATTCAAGTCTAGAGCTCCTTTACGAAAAGGGCCGACTGGAAAATTTATGGAAATACGACATCTGTGATCAATTATGGGTGATATTCAGTTGATGTAATATGAGTGCAATGAATAAAATTGTTGGATGGTATACGTATTATTGTTTTTGTGGGGGCTAAACGTGTGCGTGTGTGCTAACACCGAAACACGGCTTTCTTGACTTCGATTTATTAACTGGCATGCACAAGGAGTATTTTCCGTTTTCCCGGCTGGTTCCGAATGTTTCTGTTTTTCCATGGTTTGGTTACATTTGTCTGAAATTCTGTGTTCGCTGGTTGCGGGTATCAGGCAGACGAAGCATCAAGACTGATCTTTATGACTAGCGATTCAGTGGTCTCAAGGATTTGTACACAGGTTCGAGACTGTAGTTCCGAATCTCCTGAATCCAACCAGTTTGTTCTTTACTGCATCCACATGGATTCCGTTAACCTGAAAAGCAGTCAATGGAAACAGGGTGAAGCACCTCCCTTCGGGATTGCAACATGTAAGAGGATGGGGGTGAATTACGAATCTAACCATTTAAGTATGGGGATCCAGTAACACTTTGAAATGGTCCTCTGATGAACGGTTAACAGATTGTAATATGGGTTGTTCCAGTGTTTGACAGCTCTATATGAAAAGAACTGTTGTCTAGGGAAAGTCCGGGGTCGAAGCCTGTAGTGGTTCTTGTGGTGATCCTTTCGACCGTTATTAGCCACGGACGAATAGAACTGTTACATAAGTCCTGCACTAGGGATAAGGTATGTAAGTATCAAGTTACCGCGGAATCTTTGAAGCCCAGGTGGACGAATACCAAAAAATTTCAAAAAGAGGACGGTGAATGAAATGCCGGAGGCCGGTAATAGTCTAGGTGGGTACTCGCTAGACACGATCAGTGAAGAACAGGTTATCCTTCAGTCTAGTTCACATAAATTTATTAGCATAAATTTATTAGCAGTAGTCTTATAAGGATTCCGCTAGACGTTTGAAAATAATGGTTGGCTGTGTGAGGAAAGAACTATATTTATCAACAAGAAGGTTCCAACTACCTCCTTAACGATCATTTAGTTGTGGTAGGAGAAGGAGAAGCTAAATGACACCCCCATCACTGGTTAGTTTTTAAGGTTAACTTTCAAGGTATTCGTCGCAACCTGTGCAACATATATAGCATACACGGCCCCGGAGTCTACCCTGAATACCATGGGTACACGTAAGAAGATCAAGACCAAGCTGTAATGCATTGAGATCACAGTCGTTCCACATTTCTGTGTCACTAGCATGAGGGAGAGGTTTGCTCCAACTGAGATCAGCAATTACAATAATGTGTGCCATAAAGACCAGTGGACCGAGCACGGATTCTTGAGGAACTCCAGTGAAGTTACAGGATGGTGAAGAAAGAAGTCATCTGGACCTTATTCTAGTAGTTTCATTATCAATAAAGTGTGTGATCCGGAGGAAAACCTCCCTTTGGTTGACGCAAGCTCTTAGCCTGTGTGCAAGAGAATCCTGAGGTAGTTGTGGAAGGCTTGGTAGAATCAAAGTAGTTAGTATAGGAGATATGACCATTGTCCTTGACCCCCGTAAGGCTAAACATGAAGATGGACGCAATAGTTACGCATGGACGGTCAGAAGGGAAGTCAGTTTGAGTTTGAAAAACGAGATATTTGAGAAATGCTGAAAAGTTCCCCGGAAATCACTTGCTTTGAAAGTTTCAAAATACTACCATTATGTTAAGTCCAAAGTTAGCACGGACAAATGATACTCTGGCTGCCCCCAACGTTCCCGGTACAAAGTCACCACTTCTGAGTGAGGCTGGACGTATCGTCCATATTTTTTGTGGTCCTTCGCTGACCCCCGCTATCTTGTTGGTGAAGGACCCTGAAAATACGAACGAGTTTGCGATCAGGTCATATTCGGACTGATGGACACAATAAGGCTCTGCTTAGAAGCCGGTCTGACTTCTACCTTCATACGCAAGCCTTGAGTGGTTGACTTGGCCAGGAAGTTCCTAATCACATGACTGTACTCCACTTGAATACGGGTGTGACCGTGGCCTGGTTCCTGGCCTGTGGAAAAGTGTCTCTACGAACTGTCTGGTCAATCATTGAGTACAAAGACGGCTGTTTTGAAGACTACGACGGATCGCGTCTAGTCCCGTTGCACTACAAGTATTAATCCTAAATAAGAGAAAAGGCGTGGGATCGCATCTAATCTCTTTCATGTGTTTGGGCCTCACATGGTCTTGTGACATACAAACTGGAAGCCTATGGTATTCAGGGAGAGGTTCTTCGCTGGATTACGTCTTTCCTCGAGAATAGAACCTTCAGCGGTAAAACAGGATCAGATCTTTCGTTCTGTCTTTCATTTCTGCAGGAGTTCCCCAGGGGCCAGTGCTAAGGCCTCTATTATTTTTTACCCACATCAACGCCCGCCTATATGCCGATGACCTAAAAGTCTGGAGTACCATTGATCCCAGTAAACTACCGATTGATTTTGACGCGAGTAATCGCTGATCGGACGATTGGAGTCTCCCACTAAACTACAATAGGTGCGCGCACATGCCACTCGGTGGAGGTTCTGGCAGTGCCTTAGTGATTCATGGTGCGTTAAACACAGTGGATATCATGAAAGTCGGCCTGAAGAAAGACATGCACCCGGTTGTCGTCTAACTTATCCTTTGCGTATCACCACAAGATGTGGGTAAAGGAGGGATTTGCCACCCTTGAGACGGTTAACCGCCGTTTCCCGCACAGACCAGAAAACGTTTAAAACGAATTATGAGTTTTATAAAAGACCGCTACTCAAGTATGCTAATCGGACTGTGTATACTGACCTGGAGAAAGACATCTTGTTCATTAAGCGTATCTAGTGCGCGGCTACCAAACTAGTCACAGGCCTAAGAACTGTCGCGTACGGGTTTCAATTTGAAATTCTTGATTTATATATATTTGAATTTCGACGAATCCGCGGTGGTTTAATCCTCACACACTCCTTTGGAGTAGGTCTTGCTGAACAATTCTTTATGGTAACGAATGAAAACGTCCGGCGAAGACAAAACAGGAAGCTTTCCAAGTTTTGCCTTCGGACCTTCCTTAGGTAGCAGTTTTTTTCTATAAGGGTTTTCAACCTTTGGAATAGCCTTCCTTCCGAGGTAGTTAGCAGTACTACTAGAGATCGCTTAAGGGCATTGCCTGATTCCCATTTACCTGTAAACCTACCATGCAAGTAACCTTACTTTGTTCTTCATTTTGATCCCAAAGAACGGTGCTATACCCTGTTCTCAACGACTGCGTTTCGGATCAGCAAACACCCCTTTGACACTGAGCAAGAAAAAACCGAGTTGAGTCTTGAGAACTTTGGGCTTGTGGTTCGGAATCGTGTATCAATCACTGAAAACCTCCTGAACCTCGATGTCAAAAGAGTCTGATATCAAAAGTGGGTATTGAAAGCCTTTACGCCGGGGGAAACCTACGCCAATTCGGCGGAACTACGTTGCAGACCAATCAGTAATACCCCCTGAATAGCTTGACCTCATCCAGCTTGCTCATTGGCTTGTGGTTACACAGTAGACGGGCACGTGGTTGTAGAGGGCGGCTTATTTTCCGCGAAAGCGTTGAACGAGAAGACTTCCACAGTTTGCAGGGAAAACGTCTTGTCAGTTTCCTGACTAGAAGCTATGAAAGATTGGCAGTTTGGAATCACTGAGTCAAATGCGAGACTGCTTTCACTCAAGAATGTTGCTAGTTCATTAAACTTTGAGTTTTGAACAATTTCGGAATGGCCTTTATCCAGTTTTTGGAGCCAAAGAAATTACATTGAAAATTAACAACAAGCGGTCACTGTGCTCCAGCAGCGGTTTGGTGACCACTCTATTTATAAAGTGAGGTTCATTCGCGATAGCCAGATCAAACAATAAAGATCCCTTCTTCCTGGTTGTTCGACATGTTATATCAAGGTTTTCTCACTGATCAACTTCGCCAAGTTTTTCAAAAGTTCGTAGCCAGAGTCGTCACCAGCAGCAGCTAACCAGTTGATTTTGGGTGCGACGAGAACAATCGAAATAGGAAGATGGGAGGAACGTTATATAGAAGATAAATTGTTCAACCCAGTGTGATTCGTATATTTCGCAGATGAGCTGGATGACGTCGGGCGGTGAGGAACGCCGACAAGGAGCGTGTCACGATTACGAAGCTGAAGTTTTAGCAAGAGTGCGTCACGTATTTACTGGAAGGCAAGTTCTCCATTGACAGTCGGCGACGGGGTCTCTGGCCTGGAAATACAGTATAGCCCATGAGCATTCACAGAAGAAATCCGTTCCGTACAGCGAGTATCCATGACCTTGAAGTTCACTGTCACGACTGTCTGCAGAAAATCGGGTCTCTGTAAGGACAGCCTTGTAAGAACCGGTGTCTTGGACCAGCCGCCCGAATTTAGGTGACTTGTTCAAGAGGGTCAAACAGTTAGTATACAGTTAATTAGTATACAGCAGACTCACAAGGTTATAGAACGTGGAAGTGGAATAGTTTGCAACAAAAATATTTTGGGGCTGAATGGTCGGAGACGAACAATAATTGTTTGTTTACCACCATCGGTAGTACTGCTTCAGACTGACACAGCTGTGCGTGTGTTAGGCCACCCAAAGAGATGAAAACGGCCGCCCCTGCTGTGAGTTTAGGTGAGTTGGTTCACCCTATCGGGGACACTAGTTCCTATTTTACGAGTAGGAATGAAAAGTTTTGCACTAGCTTGGAGTCTGGTGTCAGCCTTCAAATGTGCCAGCGATTCTGCCGCTTTTACAAACGGTGATCCGGCAAGACTCCCGTTAAATTTAGAAGAGTTGCTCTGAGCTCTACCGTTTTATCCAGCTAATCTACCGTGCTAACGTTTTCAAGTAACCTCACAGGTAGTCCGTATGGCTTTAGAGCGGGGTCCATTTGCTGAAACCACACAACAATCCTTCTCTCTCGTGATACACTCTCCCTCAAGTTTTTCGCGGTTCTCTCATTTTCAGCAGTAGACAAATCCTCTACGTTTCGGGCAGCCGCCACACCGGGGAAGACGAGCGTTACATATTCATTCGAGGAGTTTAACTCTGATTTAATGTCAGGTGAAGTTTTATGTACTCCAGCTGGTGAAATTTTGCTGCGACGATATGCAGGGCAATAATATCTCTAGACATATCGTAGCTACACACGAATGCATCTAGTTTCCGCTTACTGGGAATTGTTGGCATTGGGAAAGTAACTGGCCCAGTTGATCTGCAACCTCTTTGGGAGACACGGTCTGTAGTGATAAATGGTTTTCTCAAGGAAGTGAGAGGGGTGTCATGGTATCTCCTGAGGCCAGTACATTTGAAATAGCGAGTTTGACACCGCCCCAGTAGCTCGAGCGACTCATGAGTGACTAATGACCGTCTCACGAGTGACTCCTGAGGGTAACACCTGAACGCTTTTGAGTCACTCATGAGTCGGTCTAGGGAAAACTTTTCGTAGTCCCTATTTCGTTACGTACGGTTGTCGATTAACATTATAAAGGCCCTGAATAAAGATGAAGGCTTATTTTCAAACTAATTCCCAAGAAAATCACGCCTTCGCGCAGCGAAGTCGATATATCGGTAAAATTTCAAAACGAACGGTTTTGAATAATAAACATGTAATGAGAGAACATGACCTGTACACAAATTTTAAAAATGTAGGTAATTGTTATTTCTGCTTTCTTTTTGATCACTTCGTTGTTCATGTTCTGTATCCATCATTGGAAACTTTGGCATCCGACTGACATTCCGATCAAGACTGAAAATGAAATATTTCAGTTAATATTGGAAATACAACAATATGCCATTTCAGTGAATTCAACGAGAATATTATACTGATCAATTAAATCAAACGCGTATTAGTCTAAACTAACTGGATGACCAACAAAATCATAAGAGAAATTGCAAAATTTACGACCTTTACAAGTTTTAGGAATCCTACTGAAAATGGAATATCCCAGTTAAATATGGAAATACGGTAAAATGTCACCGCAGTGGAGTGAAGGAGAATCTTACGCTGATCAATCATCTGTTGCATGGTCGGTTTTTCCTCCATCCTTAGTCACCTTCCTCTTCGCATTTTGCACCCAACGTTGCACTTTGTCCTTCACAACCGCATGGGACACTCCGACATACTGTTGTTTCATTACGGTTTCCGTAAGGTATGGAAGGTACATTCCAAACGTAAAACTTACCGACGATTGCAGTAGCAAAGACGGTAGATGCCAAGGAGAAACGACTGTTCACCCCTCTCCAATTGATACTGGAAGCTAAGTCATCCATCATGGTCGACTTCATGAGGTTGCTTATTTAGTCTGATACAAGGTTAACGGGAAGTTCGAATTCGACTCAGGTTATCTCGTGGTATATTCATTTTCAAACATCGTACTGGGTTTTTCTTTTCTTCTCAACTACTCTAGTATTATTTAGTTCGTTTGTAGTACCCCATTCTGTTGAATATTTGGCTCGTCACATTCCTCAATTGGTTAGGTTATCTCGCGTTGTTTTGAGCTTCTGAAATTAACGTTATTAACTGCGTTAGGATTACACCAACACTACCCACCTAGTGTTGAGTGCATCTTGTATCATTTTTTTCTCATCTGCCTTGGTGATTCTCTTGTATACATGTTGAAACGGTCTGCGTGTAGTTTGTGTTCTAAGCTTGTTCGCGCGAGAGACCACGCCCTTCAATGCTTCGGTTGTGACGCTTGGTTCCACATTTCTTGCCTCGGCGTCTCTTTGGAGTTTTACCGAGTTTTGAGTGCGGCCAATCTAGACTGTATCCAACTAAATTGTGGTAAATGTAGATCATCTGGGCGGCTGTTCGATAGATCACTGGACGCTACTAGTAACTCGGTGCTCTGTTAGTGCTGCCGCTGCGTCCGACAACGGTGTTCCCAACCACAGCTTGCACCTCCCAACACAAGCGGTAGAAACCACGCCTAAATGTAAGGCATGCAAGTTAGTTGAAGTGGGTGCTGAGTCACCACATTCGACTATCACTTTCTCGCCTATACAAGCCGTAACGAGCTTATCCATCAATAGGAGTCGTTCATCCGGTACGCAGTTTTTAATGCCTGTAAAGGAAAACGTGCACCGTGGGGTCCACGCGCTTTGTTCGGAATCCTTGTATGACTAGATCTCAGCTCGAAATCACTGACACAAGGTCGAATACATTCTTTCCATCTGCGACTGAGTCTACAGATGTAGATACAGATTCTTTTTTTATACTACCAACTGCAGCTACACTGTTGACGCTCATTGAGGAACAAAGTTCTCAGCTGCCTAATATGAAAGTGAACAGTGAATTGCTTAGTACGAGGCTGGCCTGCCTGGAGAACAAGTACGAGGCAGCTGTCGGCAGGAGGCGGAACGTCTTAACATATGGTATTCCCGAACCGTACCTAAGAGACAGCAAACAGCGAGCATTGGCACTGAGACACCATCTGTCAACTATATTTCGTATGGGGGGATTACCAGGGGATGTCGGAATGGGTAGAGTGTTACGAGTGGGAAAATGGAACAAGGAGACCAACGTATCAGGGGAAACAAGACCGGTAGTTTTGGAACTCGTGCACCCTTTCCACCGTGATCAGCTGCTTGCGAGATAACTGGACATAAAGACTAAGTCAAATAACAAATTTGAAATCGTCCCAGATAAACTAAATGCTGCTTCTCTGAAAAATATCCGTTCCCTGCACAAGCCGAAGGCACGAGACACCGATCGTTACCTACAGTTGGCTCTTCCTCCTATTACGAACGAGTTACGCGCGAGTACACAGATTCCTCCCGCGTATCTTAGGGTCCCTAATACAGCATCCCAAACGTACAATCCGTCGCCGGCAAAAAATGGAATCCGCCCTCAGGTATAGTCCCCGAGGGCTCCCCACCCCGAAATAAAAGACCTGATCGGTTGGAGCCCCAGTGGGTGAAGGCCTATTACACAAACGCCTGCAATATAAACAACAAATGGGGTGAGTTACTGGCCGTAGCTGGTGGTTACCACGTGATTGCCATAGCAGAATCTTGGCCCAGAATGAATACGTAATACGAGGGGCTGTATCCGGAAGGTTATAAGAATTACAGACAAGATAGACCGGACGGGAGGTAGGAAGGAGGAGTGTTACTTCTAATTGCCGAAAGATATGTGCAGCTGCAGGGCTTCTCTCTCAGTACACCGAACATTC